>APFE031759497.1:48799-121522 GCA_000404065.3 Pinus taeda | reverse complement strand
AATTAACATTTAAAAAAAAGAAAAATAAAACAACTTGAAAATTCGTTAAGTAATCATAATTAAAAAAAAAAAAAATGGACATAATAAATTTTAAAATGTGAAAAATAAGTCCTCTAAAGAATCAAAATGTTGCATCAGCACATTACAAAATCAGCCTAAAAATCACTAACATTTAAAATCAAATATTTATATTTGATAAATAAGAAAATTTAAAGTGTCAAAAATATGCTAAAAAAAAAGAATTTTATTATGCAATACCACTTTTCAAAATCGGGTCACGTTTTTACTACCCCTATCAAATGGGTAATCGTATCGGTTATTTAAAGTGCCAAAAACTATGCTCTAAAAAAATATGTGTGTGTTCTACATCGTCCCTTTTCAAAATCGGGTCAATTTTTTGCTATCTCTACGAAACGGGTAACAATATCAGTTCCCGTTTTAAAGTTTACGTTGTTCCATATCATATCATCAAGTCTTGCATGGCAAGTAGGTTCAGGAAACATGATTGTATTAGGATCGATCCATGGTCATGATGTGCCAATCATCATTTACTTACCCCATAACTAGTTTCCTTCTTGTATTCTCATGGAATCAAATTCTTGAGCCAGATTGCGGACCCGGACCTTATATCCATATGGGGTCAGAGTTGGCTTCCTACTAGAGAATTGCACATTCCAGAACAATGGCATCAAGCTTGGGAAAACTACACAGGCGCGCTGACATCATCTCACATAAGATTACTTGATTGGGATGACGAATTTTTGTGGATACACTCTAAGAAAGGCACATACTCACCCAAAACTTGATACTTATACATCATCGCTTCAAAGGAACCAGATATCCATCCTCGGTGATGGAAACACCTCTGGAAGTTGAAGAGCCTAGCTAAGGCTAGGTTGTTATTATGGTGTATTCTAGAAAACAAAATACCCACAAGAGAATTTGAAAAAACAATCTTTCCATGGCCTTTCTTGGTGTGCATTATGTAAAGAGGCCAAGAAATCTGTAGAACACCTATTCTTAACCTGTCATGCCACCAACCAAATATGGAACATGATTTACCAAGAATTATCAATCCATAATAGGTGTTAGGGTGAGAATATCGGTCAGGCATGGTAGAAATGGTGGAGCGATGTTGCACCCAAAAGATTATGGAACATCCCTCTGCCGATATTTTGGGGAATATGGATTGGGAGAAATAGGAAGATTTTCCAAGACAATATCTTCATCTTCGAAACTGTTGTTGCACAGATTATAGCAATCTATAATCTTTTTCCTGAATAAGAACAATCCCATTGCCCTCAAAACAACGTTGTGGAGACTATAGACCACAGAAAACTATGGGCATGCTTTGATGGAGCCTCACAGCAAGGTAGGTGTGGTGGGGGAATTATTTTTCATCTAAATGGAACTGATCACTTTGAATTAAAAGCAGGCTTGGGACTAGGCACAAACAACTTATCAGAATTACTTAGTTTAAAGTTACTCCTCCTATTCTCTATTGAAAATAATTACCGATAATTACAGGTTTTTGGTGACTCCAAGGTGGTTGTTGATTGGTTTAATTAGATTTCTACATGCCACACACACACTCAGAAGCATTTTGGATGAAGTTTTGATGCTAAAATCACATTTTGACTACATTTCTTGTCAACATATTTACAGGGAGAGGAACAATCTTTCTGACACTCTATCCAAGGAGGGTATGCATTAGGCGTATGATATTTGGCATGTGACCGAACAACACGAGAACACTCATTATCAGTAGTACCACCATCCCTTCACAAAGACATTACAAGATACAACAACACATCAATGACATAGTTTTGACTATTTTGTTTATATGACTTAAAACTATACTGCATATGGGGTTTACAAGCACTTTACAGCACATACGGACTCATCACAGACTTGATATAGTTCACTCTATTTTTTTTTATTGTATATGTATATGTATTAGGATACAACATCACATCAGTGACATAATTTTGACTATTTTATTTATGACTTAACACTATATTGCATATGGCATTTACAGGCACTTTATAGCACACATGGACTCAACAAGAACTTGATACAGTTCACTATATTTTTGCTTATTGTGTATGTATATGTATTACGATAGTGATCAACCGACTATGTGTTGATTGTTGTTATAACAACAGTCAAATCTTGGCATGATATACAAATGATTGTTGTCAACCGTCAATCTTGGCATGATATACATAACATACTAATTTTCACTATTTATTAATGAAAATTACAATTTTTTTGGGAGGGAAAAAAGAAAATGAGTTATGATTTTTGGGGCATGTGATATTGATAAGCTATGATATTGTAATAGGTTAAGAATCTTTATGGTAAAGTGAAAATAAATTTCCATAGTTAAGAATCTTATATATATAACAAGCGTAGATCCATCTTATATAGGGATCTAACATGAGCCAAGAGGGATCCAATTTCTTTAAGTGCGGTTTTTTTATGAGCTGACAAATTTAAATTTTTTGTATAGTTAATTAAATTATTTTTTCAGATTTTTAAATTTTTTTTTGTGAAGACATGACCAATTTTCAACTTTGATTAGTGCGGAAAGATTACACATCTATTGGGCAACAAAGAGTCTCTCACTTAATAATAATAATAATAAATTATAATTATAGTTTAGTTTTAACTTTTATTTTAATGATTTTTATTGTATTTATTGACCAATTATTTTATCAATATTTACTAATTTATTAATTTAAATCACTTATAGAACAAATTCCACCATTATTCATATTTTAAAAATTCTAAATAAACTTATATTATTAATACTTAATTTTCTTTTCTTTTCTTTTATAAAAAATTAATACAAATATTAAAAATTAAATTCCAATACTATACATTCTCAACATAAAATCACAATTTCACTTCCCTATTTTAACTCAAATATCAAATAAATGATTTCGGAACATTAAAATTGATTTCTCTCCATCTTTTAACCACAAAAAAATATAAATATAAATATAAATACCGAACAAAAACTCTACTGCCTCGTAAGACTAAGCCCTATGACATATCTATGTAGAAATGAGAATTGAATTTATAATCTATGTAGAAATGAGAATTGATTTAAATAAATTCAGAAATGACTACTATGACGTGAAAAGACCGAGAATATAATTCGTTGGTTGTTAGAAATTGTAATTATTCTTATATGTCTAATTAGATAAAATTAGAGTTACTTAATTAAATATTCAAGTTTGAGTGTTCAGTTATAAACGATTTTAGTGTGTGGTTGTATGTCAAGATATTTTAAGAAAATTTTGAATTGGAAAAAGATAAATACCCTTCATCACGTCATCACGTCATTGTAGGCATTATATTTTATGTGATTAATAAAAGCGCCGCAACTCCTGTTTTTTGAGAGTGAATTTATGTTTCGTGTCCTCTTGCTTTCCAACCAATGGGAGAGATGTACTCACAGTCTGCAGAGAAAATTACTTGTTTATTATCTGTTGGAGGAACTGTGAGCAGTCGCAGCTGCCGTCAACCACAATCGCAAGTGTGCTAGAGGTGAGCGCTGCCAGGGGCCTCTGCCACCATCATGAATCCTATCGTTTGTATAGACAGTTGTCGTCATGAAAAAGAAAACCTGAGGGCAAGGTTCAAAGGTTTATTTGAAGGTGCAACTGAAGTCAACGAGAAAACATGTACGCGAGATTAAAGGTCGTAGTTGTAGTTGCCGCTGCGGTTGAGAATTTTGGGAAGCCACTCTAATTGTTAAAGGCGTCTATAGTCAGTGGTTTCTTCTGTCTGCTGTAGCCTGCAGAGTTCCACTATTTATTTAGGAGCACAGGCAGTATAGTTGCCACCACATTCAGAGACTGAAGGTTGTTCGCCCTCGCTGTTCGTAACCCACCATTTGCTGCCATCGAGTGGAAGCTTGTCGCAGATTCGTTAAGGTGATTATTTTGTGAAAAGAAAAAACTGCAGAAAAGCATAGCCGCATGTAGCCATGGGTAATTTATTTTCTGTATACGATGTTGTTTTGCGCCATTGCTGTTGTGAGCAGTCCGCAGCCAATGTGAAGAGCACGTGGGTAAAGTTTTAAAGTGCGTGGGGAAATATTCAAGAAGACGTGTATTGGTTTTTAAAGGCAACCTAGTTCAAAGGCTTGAAAAATAAATTGAAACATTTTAATGTTTGATACACATCAATTTTTATTTTTTAAGGAAAAAAGGTATATTAAAAAAAGGAGAAAGGTATTTTTTTGGCGAGGGAGGGCTAAAGTTTATGAGATATTGTGCACTAAAATATTTTGTTAGAAGATTTTCAAATTGATTTTGATTTTTTTTTTTTTATTAAAAGGGAATTTGAAAAAAAGGAATTGAATGGAGTTTTGGATTTTGTAAAAGTTTTTTCATCTTCAAATTATTTTGTTAAGCATGACAATTTTTTGGGTGAAGATTGTGCCTTATAGAGGGGCATATTGAAAATTAGATTTTCTTTTTCTTGAGCGATATGGAAGATAGCCTCATGCAATGAGGAAAGTATCTATAAGACAGAGGAAAGACATCAGTCATGAGTCATAAAGCGCCACTGAAGAAGATTAAGAAAATGAATCGAAAAGAAGAGGCAAAGATTGTTGCCATGGTTAGAGAGGTTCAGGCCGTAGCCGATAAACTGAGAAGTCTAACAAAAGACAAAGAAGAAATCGAGGGTGATTGGTGTAGCTTTGATCTGCTACCATCTCTTATTTTTATAGGTAAATATTTTGATCATTGGGTTATCAAGATGTTAACTTTTTTTCGAGCTAACGAGTTAGTTGAGTACGAGTCTAATAACCTCTATGATGAAGTATGCAATGCTTTAACATTGAGTTTTATAAAACAAACATTGGAGGAGAAGTGTTTGTGCATGGTAACAAAAGCTACAACTTCCAAGGAAGCATGGAAGTTCTAGGAAGCAGAGTTTGGTGCAAGGGGAGTGACATGCAACAACATGTTATGTCACAAGAAGAGAAGTCAATCGCAGACCTGATAGTAGATGAGCAAGACTCTTAAAGGAAAACAGAGCTTGGAGAATATCACTCAAAAGTGGATGATGGTTGTCAAGACCATAAAATTGAAATCCATTATGCAAGCATGCATATGAATGAAGAAGATGCAACAAATATTGCAAAGAGAGAAGCAATAGCTTCTATATGTGAAACAGAGCAAGAGCATATAAATGCTCTGTTGGCATTATGATACAGTTGTTGTCCTTGATGGCAACTCACTCAGATGACAGTTCACAGTGCAGCGGGTTAAAAACAAAGGATTATAGATTAGACTCCAAAGAATGAAGAAAGAGAGGTACACGCAGGTTCACTTTGTCCAAGGAGCGTATACACGTGGGTTAACAGAATAAAAGGAGTGTATAATGTATACACGCACTTTCACAGGAGGAAAAACGCGTACATGTTGGAAAACCAAGTTTTTCGTCCGAAGTATTTGGTCCAAGGTATTGGTCCTAAGTAGTTTTGGTCCAAGGTATTGAGAAAGGCCCAAGAGTATATAAGGAGGAGAAGATCATTAGGCCATGTGTGCAAGTTGAATATCTTATGAAGTGTGAGATCAAATATGCAGGTTATGGGCTTATGGTGTTTTGCTTGATTTGAACTAAGGATCAACCTTAGCGGTTGATGAGGGATAATATTTAATGATGGATTGGGATCTTAAGGCCTGAAATGAATTATCATTATGTGGTTTGATCATGTATAGTTTAGATTTGAATATTGACGCATGTTTTATTCTGTAAATGTTATGATCTGGGTATGACTAAAATCTGGAATAGCTGCAAAGTTATCAGTTAATATTTGCAGATATGTATGCTCGGTGGCTTTGATAAAAATGCGTATACATGCTGGTATGACACATCGAAGTAGTGTATACATTATGAAATATGATATTTGAAGTTACAGTTGGATCTGGCTGTTGTTGCGGAATTCTGGGTTTTGCTCTGTATTCTAGTGACTGTGTTTTGATGACAATATTTTGAATGTTCAGATTGATTGATGGTAATTTGCTTCAGTGATGATGGGCTTTCAGTGATTCAGTTGTGGTTGATTCAGAGATTGATGATTGAGTTTCGCAGATGTATTTGATGACTATATTGTAGTGGTGATTGATTTTGAGCTTCAATGTTGTTAATGGGTCTAGTATGAGAATTGGATGAAACGTGGCCTTCAAATTGTGGCATTGTGTTCTAGGAGTATCCAGACTAAAAATTCATGAAATGTGGTCCCTGGAGGAAGAGAGAAGGTCGTATCCTTTTATAGGTCGGCGCCTATGTATTGGTAAACATATCGGCCAGTGCAAGAGCCAAGGGGTTGGAGCTCCCTTCTAGTAGTAGCTGGAAAACAAGTGAAGGTTGGAACCTTCAGTAACTCGGGGCTTACGTACTAGTAAACAGATCGGCAAGTACAAGAGCTAGGGGGTGGTAGCTCCCTTCTAGTAGAAGTTGGAGAATGAGAGAAGTTTGTAGCCTTCTGCAGGTGGGTGCCTGCGTATTGGTATGAGTATGCACTAGTACAAGATTGTAAATAGATTTTTCTTATATTAAAAAGAAGACATCAGTAGGTGGTTTTTGTCTCGCATTGGGTTTCCACCTTAAATCTTGGTGTTCATGTGTGTTTCTTATGTGTGATGTTTTGTTCTATTATTACTGCACATGGTTACTGTTTATATGGTTAATGAAGTACTCATACATTGATTAAATATCAACATATGATGAATTAACTAAATCATAGGTTTGTTGGATATACGCTGGTTGCCTTAAATACAGTTGCGTGTACACGTGAGTTACCTTCATTGAAGTAGCATACAGAAATCAAAGTATGAAATTAAAAAGTTATTGATTTGACTAATACAGATTCACCCCTCCTCTCAGTGTTATTTCCAACAATTGGTATTAGAGCAGGTCCTTCAGAAGAAGCTTGATCGCTTGAAGGAAGATCCATCAAGATGAATAATCATGAAAGCATGGGATCCATCAGGCCGCCAATATTCGATGGGAGCAACTTTATTTATTGGAAAATAAGAACCACAACCTATCTACAATTTCTTGGAACAGATGTCTGGGAAATTGTAAGGAGGATATAACTTTCCAACAACAATTCCTACAGACACGATAGGTAAAAATCAATATGAAACCAATGCCAAAGCTGTCAATATTTTATTGGGAAGTTTGTCATAATCAGAGTTTGTCAAATTCATGTAGCTCAAATCAACTAAAGAGATATGGGACAAAATCATTCATAGCTACGAAGGAGACTCTCAGGTAAAACGTGCTAAACTTCAAATTCTCAAGATTCAGTATGAAACTCTTAAGATGCATAGTGATGAGAGTATAGCTAGTTACTTCTTACGTATAGATTAGGTTGTTAATTGTATGAAGAATCTAGGTGAAGAGATAAAGGAAGTCACTCTAGTTGAGAAAATTTTGAGATCTTTGTCTGCTAAATTTGAGTCAAAAGCGTCTGCCATAAAAGGAAAACAAGATCTTCATAATATCACTGTGACGCAACTTCACGGAATCCTAACTGCTTTTGAAATGAGAAAAGGAGGTCCATCAAATATGAGAGAAGCCGTATTTAAAGCATCAACAAAGGGAAAAGAAAAGGAAAAACACAATGAATTGGGACACATTTAAGAAGAAGAAGATGAGGTAAATTTTGTCAAGAAGCTTCAATAGGGTTCTAGAAGGTTCAAAGGTAAGCTACCTTTCAAATGCTTTGCTTGTGGTACAGTTGGTCATTATGCTGCTAGATGCCCTCGTGTCAAAGGAAAGATGTCTGCAGAAGGTAATAGAAGTTATTATACTTATGATGATAGTGATGGATTTTCCAATAGTGATGAAGATGATGCAGAAATTAAAATACTCATGGCGTATGAAAATAATGCCTTAGAAAAGGAAGATTTCCTTAAAGAACTCAGTCAACACAAAATCAATTTGGCAGAAAAGGATACAATCATAAACACAGTGACACATCAACTCACTGAAAAAGACAAACACAATGAAGTGTTAGAATGTGAAGTAGTAAGTCTAAGGAAATAACTTGAAAAGACAAAGATTCTGATTCTTAGATTTGTTAAAGGATCAGAAACGTTAGATGAAATCATCAAAGTTCAGCGTTCGCCCATTATGAAGATTGGTCTTGGTTTTCATGAAGGTGAATCTAGCTCACAAGATGAGGTAAGGAACAACAATGAAAAATATGAAATGCTCAAAAAGGAGATAAAAAGTCAACCCCATCAACAACCAGGGAAATTAATTCTTCAAAGAAAATCTTTTACTCCTAACTGTGGAAGTGATAGTCAGTTATTTCCTTTGATGAATAATGTTGAGTGTTTTATATGTCATAATTTTGGACATGCTGCAGCCAAATGCAGAAGTAGAATGGTCTAAGACCGTCACACAGAAAGATCATCAAGTTCCAGGTACTTTAAGGGATATTTTTTTGCTTGCTATATGTTTGGTCACAAAGATATTGATTGCAATAGAAGGAATATGAAATATGTAAGATGCTATGTGTGTAACAAGTTTGGACATAAATTAAAGGAATGCAAGAGAAAATTTTAGACACCATACCAAAAGGAGCATACATCATCACAATCCAAGGTATTGAAGAAGACAGAATTGTTGTCAGAAAGATGTGGCATAGCTCAGTTTACAAACATAATAGACCCAAGGGGAGCTGAAAGTGTAAAACTTCAGTATTCCAATTTTCATATGCAGCTATTATGAAGAGAAGTCATGTATATATGCGAGTTAGAAGCTGCACAGTCGCGTATATGGTGTTTTGAAGAAAAAGCAGCTTGACAAACTCAAGAAAAGGAGTTTGATATGGTTCAGTTAATTATCTACTCTGTTTGATGATGGTTACAATCTGCTGATGATATGTGGAAATGTGTTGGTGCTCATAAGATGTTCAAAAGTTGATATATATTTAATTAATGATGATGCCTTGATGACTCTCACTGATATTTTCAATGATCAGATCTGACAATGAACAGTTGGCACAGGTTCAGGGGGAATATATGTTTCTAATAATGCATTGTTGGCATTATGTTAGAAGATCTTGGTACTTGAAGATGCTTATATTGCTCGATCCACATAGTTGTTTTGATTCAGGTGACTCTTTTGATGATGGAAATATACAGGTTGTTTATCCTGATGATGTTGATGGTGCAGATCATATATGATGTATGATAGTTGTTGATGACTATCATGGTCTTGTTTAGATCGGTTGTCCTTGTTATAAATGTCATGTAAAGGTCATGAAAAGACCTCTTTTGTAACCCCACTATGCATGGGAAGGATGATGTAATAATTTCTATGTCAGTCATGTACAAATAATTGGTGTATCCGCACTTGATTGGGAGATTGATGTATGTATGAGTCATTGGTGACAGGAAGGTCATACTCACTTAGTTGAGTTATAGAGTCATGTTATTCTTTTGAAAATGTTTTTGCAGAATCTGCATTTTCTCAGAGGGAGCATGGACGGTTTAGTGCATCTGAGCATATACAAAGGGGGAGCTTAATAAGAAATTTCAGCATGTACTCAGGGGGAGAATATCTTGGTCCGCCCTTTGCCCTTGATGTCAAAGGGGGAGAGTGTCTTGGTGTTGTTGTTGCCATCAAGTCCAAAGGGGGATATTGTTGGCATTGTGATACAGGTGTTGTCCTTGATGGCAATTCACTCAGATGACGGTTCACAGTGCAACAGGTTAACAGCAAAGGATTACAAATCAGACTCCAAAGAATGAAGAAAGAGAGGTACACGCAGGTTCACTTTGTCCAAGGAGCGTATACACGTGGGTTAACAGAACAAAAGGAGCATATAACATATACATGCACTTTCACAAGAGGACAAGCACGTACATGTTGGAAAACCAAGTTTTTGGTCCGAGGTATTTGGTCCAAGGTATTGGTCCTAAGTAGTTTTGGTCCAAGGTATTGAGAAAGACCTAAGAGTATATAAGGAGGAGAAGATCATTAGGCCATGTGTGCAAGTTGAATATCTTAAGAAGTGTGACATCAAATATGCAGGTTATGGGCTTATGGTATTTTGCTTGATCTGAACTAAGGATTAACCTTAGCGGTTGATGAGGGATAAGATCTAATGATGGATCGGGATCTTAAGGCCTGAAATGAATTATCATTATGTGGTTTGATCATGTATAGTCTAGATCTGAATATTGACGCATGTTTTATTCTGTAAATGTTATGATCTGGGTATCACTGAAGTCTGGAATAGTTGCAAAGTTATGAGTTTTATCATGTATAGTCTAGATCTAAATACTGACGCATGTTTTATTCTGTAAATGTTATGATCTGGGTATGACTGAAGTCTGGAATAGTTGCAAAGTTATGAGTTAATATATGCAGACATGTATGCTTGTTGGCTTTGATAAAAGTGTGTATACACGCTGGTACGACACATCAAAGTAGCGTATACATTATGAAATATGATATTTGAAGTTGCAATTGGATCTGGCTATTGCTGCAAAATTCTAGGTTCTGTTATATGTTCTGGTGACCGTGTTTTGATGACAGTATTTTGAATGCTTAGATTGATTAATTGTGATTTGCTTTAGTGATAATAGGCTTTCAATGATTCAGTTGTAGGTGATTTAGAGATTGATGATTGAGTTTCGCAGATGCATTTGATGATTGTATTGCAGTGGTGATTGATTTTGAGCTTCAATGTTGTTGATGGGTCCAGTATGAAAATTGAACGAAACGTGGCCTTCAAACTGTGGTGTTGTGTTCCAGGAGTATCCAGTCTAAAAATTCATGAAACATGGTCCCCGAAGGAAGAGAGAAGGTCGTAGCCTTCTATAGGTCAGCGCTTACATACTGGTAAAAATATCGATCAGTACAAGAGTTAGGGGGTTGGAGCTCCCTTCCAATAGTAGCTGGAAAATGAGTGAAGGTTGGAGCCTTCAGTAGGACGCCGCCTACATACTAGTAAACAAATCGGCTACTACAAGAGCTAGGGGGTTGTAGCTCCATTCCAGTAGAAGCTGGAGAACGAGATAAGGTTGTAGCGTTTTGCAGGTGGGTGCTTGTGTACTGGTATGATTCTGCAATAGTACAAGATTGTAAACATATTTTTCTTATATTAAAAAGAAGACAGCAGCAGGTGGTTTTTGTCCCGCATTGGGTTTCCACCTTAAATCTTGGTGTTCATGTGTGTTTCTTATGTGTGATGGTTTGTTATGTTATTACTGCACATGGTTACTATTTATATGGTTAATGAAGTACTGATGCATTGATTAAAGATCAACATATGATGAATTAACTGAATCATAGGTTTGTTGGATATACGTTGGTTGCCTTAAATACAGTTGCATGTACACACGAGTTACCTTCATTGTAGTAACGTAAAAAAATCAGAGTATGAAATTAGAAAGTTATTGATTTGACTAATATTGATTCACCCCCCTCTCGGTATTATTTCCAACATGCTCAAGGAATCCATTATAATGTGGATGATACAAATGATGGTGAATCCCATTGTGATGTGACACATGTGGATGATGACTACAAATTTATATGTGAATTGGTGAATCCAGCCACAATTGATGGATTTGCTGAAGTTGAAATTGTTAATAAAATTGACAATGAGCACGTGCATGCTCGGATATCCCACCATAGTGTGGATGAACATTATTGTGATGTTATGTGTGGTTTCTTTTTTGAAACGGAGATTGATTGTAGCAATTTGGTAAGTGCAATGTTTTATGAAACTTTGAAGGTTGAAGTTGCCACTGTAGCAGCAAGATATGCAGCAGTTGGAACTGCTCATGAAGAAGTATGTCATCTAGCAGCAGTTGATGATACAAATGATGGTGCCTTAAATACAGTTGCATGTACACACGAGTTACCTTCATTGTAGTAGCGTACAAAAATCAGAGTATGAAATTAGAAAGTTATTGATTTGACTAATATTGATTCACCCCCCCTCTCAGTATTATTTCCAACATGCTCAAGGAATCCACTGTAATGTGGATGATACAAATAATGGTGAATCCCACTGTGATGTGACACATGTGGATGATCACTGCAAATTTATATGTGAATTGGTGAATCCAGCCACAATTGATGGATTTGGTGAAGTTGAAATTGTCAATAAAATTGACAATGAGCACATGCATGCTTGGATATCCCACCATAGTGTGGATGAACATTATGTTGATGTTATGTGTGGTTTCTTTTTTGAAACGGATATTGATTGTAGCAATTTGGTAAGTGCAATGCTTAATGAAACTTTGAAGGTTGAAGTTTCCACTGTAGCAGCAAGATATGAAGAAGTTGGAACTGCTCATGAAGAAGTATGTCATCTAGCAGTAGTTGATGATCAAGAACAGGATAAAGTGATTGAAGAGTTTTTTATGAGAATATCCACTAAAAGCATAATAGTGGAAGTCAACCTCCATGCAGTTGAAAAGAAGGCAAATGTAGAGCGGGAAGCTCTCACTGAAGAGAGTCATATGAAATATGTTTTTAACATTGTTTTTGAATATGCAGGTATTCAAAATAGCATGGGAGTAGAAGTTGAAAGCAAGGTTGTTAATAAATTTGATGCATATTTGAAGCTCATTGAATAATGGATTCAGAAACCAATAGAACAAATCGATGCAAGTCTTAAAGAAGCGGCTAGAATAAAAGAATTGAAAGAAATGGTGAATATTGATCTTGAGTGTGCAGATTACAGGAAAAAAGTAGCAGTACTTGATGATGAAAGCGAAAAGAATGATATGAAAGATAAAGATGAATGCGATGAAACCATTTTTGAAGATGCAATGTTATGGCAATAGTCCATGGTTGAACGAATGTTTGAATAGGAAGGTATAGTAGACAAGATCATATTGTGTTTAAGCACAAATTCAATAAAAGTCGAAGAAAAATTGTAGCAGCAGCAAGTAAATAAATCCTACATCAAGAAAGTTCAACAGATAATGAAGCAATTTCAAGGATATAAAATTTGGAAGAAGAGAAAAATAAAATGCAAAATTGTGAAAGTCTTGAGTTATTGTAAGCCTAGTTGAGACATAGACCAGCGGGCATGTTTGAGAGATAATCGAGTCAAGTTAAGTTATGTTGAGTCATACAGTCGTAATTAAGGGAGAGTGTTAGAAATTGTAATTACTCTTGTATGTGGAGTTAGATAAAATTAGAGAATCAATTAACTAAGTGTTGAGGGTTGAGTCAAGTCGAGTTAATTGATAAATGACGGATTGCATGTCAAGATATTTTAGGCAAGTCTCTAGTTAGAAAAGAATAGATACCCTTCACCGGGTTCATTGTATGCATCATGTTTTGTGTGATCAATAGAAGAGCCACATCTCGTGTGTTTTGTGTTTGAATTTATGTTTTGTGAGTGTCGTGATCGGAATGAGGGAGAGGAAACTCTGAATCACTGCTTGCAATTTTTCCAAATCCTTTGCAAATCTATCTGCCCTCAAACTCCTCCACCAGCCATTTGTATCCAGCAAATCAGAGACAATATTCCATGCCCTTTGTAACTTGACTCTCACCCCCTCCAAAATCCCTCTCATTGCAGAAATTTCCTGCCATGCTGGATTCATGTATGGCCTCAGTAAATCTTCCACTACAATTAGATATTTAACAAATCGAAAGCACCCGCTTGTTTCCCCGAATGAATTGGAGGCCAGAATGTATATCCCAATGATCATATCGCATAACAATCTAGCTAGATCAAGGGCGCTGGATATAAGGCCTACTATCTCAATAACCCCTGGCATTGTTGCAACAAAGAGATGCTCCTTCCAATGCCTTTCCTTCAACTTTTTCATGAAGATAAACAAACTGACCACCACAATATATCCTGTTAGCACCTCAAATCGACATGAAAGAAAGCTTCCCCAACAAATTTCATTTCGCATATCAATCCATATAGCTAAACGACCTCCCTGCAAAGCCAACGATCATGAAAACCCCCTGGCATTGAAACCGTTCCAAACTTTTTTCTCCACTTTATAGATTATGACACTCAAGTTGCCCTCCTGTACACTCAAGTAGCTAATATCAAGAGGAAAGAAGAGGAAAGAAGCTTCGTCGAAGGAAATCCACAAGAATTAGACTCAACACACCAGTGATGTGAGTATTTACCGACCATTGTCAAAATCCTATCAGGATAGGGCATATGTTTGCAGTCAAGCATGCGAAAATTCTGCATGTTTGTCCTCCACACGCTTCGTATGGCACGCGTTTGCAGACAAGCACGCGAAAATTATGCACGTCTATCCTCCACGTGCTTCATACGCTATCTAGACCCTCTATGTCACGCACCCAAGCCTACGGCGGTCTTCCAATCGTGCCGGCGAGGTGCGGCACCACCCCACACTTTCTTTTTAACAATACTTATGTGTACGGACTACGCCTAATTCACAACCGATACTTAGTTTATTTTTCGCAACCAAGTAAAATGCATTAAACCTTTATATCAATGAAGCCCATACTCATTCATTATCACAGCAATCATAAAAACATCAATTGCAAGATATAAAGGGGAGGGGCAACTCCCGAACAGTCTGCCCAACCATATATTATAAATCAGAATTTTACAATATACAAGTGTACAAGTGTGCCTGGCAAACTCCCAGGCCAACACTTAACCAATTTTACAATCACAGGCAACCTTGTCTTACAACAGTTTCATGCATCCCTTGCCCAAGAATGGTGCTCACACGAGCCACCTATCCCCTCTGCCAAATCTGCACCAAAACTGTAAACCAGAACCACCTCTGCGCAATCTTCGACCTCTAACCAAGTCTCCACTTCTGCGTCCAAGTCACCAACGCAACTGCGCATGAGTAATGCGCATTTCCTTCTTGTGCGCAGTTCTTCTCTTGCCTTGAGTGAAGATGTTGTGCATTCGTCGTTGGTGTCCAAATGAGCTCTCACGCACTTGTATTTATATGCGATGTAGTGTGGGGTGGGGCTGTCCGGCCGACCCCCAAACATGTGTTGAACGCACCCTTCGAACGCCCGCAAACGATGGTCGGCTCGCCCTCTATATGAGTCGGCCTCACCACCAAGTCATCGCATGCCAAGAGGTATAAACATTCCAACGCCATCGCATTTTACCAAGTGTTGCGTCCGCTGTTATAGTTTCGTCGCATCCAGCTCTTTGAAACGTCGCATTATTTCCGCAGCGCCCGTCGCACATTGGTCAGTCACACCGCCCATCGCACCGTTGCACGCCCTCAACGCACCCATCGCATGCTCGTCGTGCGCGCGCGCCCGGTCGCCCGGCGCCCACCCGTCGCACGAATCCTAAGGTGTTACATCCTCCTCCACCTGAAGTCGTTGTCGTCCTCGACAACATCTCAACTCCAAGCATCATCCATGATGTCGACTCCCCTCACATATGGAAAACCTGCAACATATGTAGGACTCCATCTCCATCATGTCTCATCCAAGTGACCAACTGCCACTAAGATAACCCATACCAAAGTATGTCATCGTTGTCCATGATCATCGACCACCTGCCACAATCTCCCCATGCTACTCTCCATCGTGAAAGGCCGATCCTTTCAAAATCAAGCTACATGTCCACTGCAACAATGTGTCAACTCCATCATGTGCAAACTACCCATGATATGTCAACAAGTGTTAACACACCACAACCATGTGCCAACATCTCATCCATCAATCTGTCAAAGTGCTCCATGAGAACACCTCTCTGCATCATGTGTTCTATGTGACTAGCTGCCATGATACTCCAACATAATGCCAACACATCTCTGCTCACTGACGTCCCCCATGTCTGAACTAGCCGGCTGATTAGTCCAACCATCACACTCAAACAATGAGAGTGAACATCCTCATGCCACCATCAGTTGTTCCTCAAAACATCTGCCACATCCTGAACTCATCAAGAATAACCCCATGTCCAAGTCCATGAAGTAGCCCTCATCTCATCTGCAATAAGTCATGATGCTTGATGCCAAGCCATCCCTACACCATCATACCTGCTCAATCTGCTTAAGGGACTCACTGCCATGAGCAGCTAAAAATGAGCCCCATCTTCTTGTTCATCTAAGAAGATGTAGAGGGGTTAGAGCCTGAAGGCTCACCCTCACTAATCAATTCGATCCACCTATCAGGATCCTCAACCTCCATCCTTTGTAGATAAGTGACTCGGTCCTCACCCGGCCTCACATATGCTTCATCATCATCCTCATCCTCAATCACCTCTAGCCTTCTTGTCAAGTCCAAGATACTATCTGAAAGTGATTTGATGACCAATGCTTGTTCGGTAAGCTTTGTCTCCGCCTTGGACAAACGCTTACATACATCACCCAAATCCTCATCACTCCTTACTTGCATTGCTGCCACCTCATGATCAGGTCTGGTTACTCCAAAGGTAGGAACACCTATGGGTACATCTGTTAGGATATTCCGACACATAGGAATAGTTAAGTTCAACTTGGTCTAGTATAGAGTTAGGTATAGAGTTAGGTAAAGTGTGTTTCTTTACCGTTGTACATTTTGTAACTTACAATCCGACGGTCACGATATGTAGTGATCCGACGGTTCATTCTCTCCTCGGTATTACCGACACTTGATCCGTGGGTTGACACCCGATTGGTCCATGAATTCTATTTAAAAGCGCATGGAGGGTCATTTGTAGGTTAACCGTGCATGAGAGAAGCTTATGTAAATTTTCATTCTTTTATTAATAAATTGCCTGTAGTAGCCACGTTGGCGCAGGCCGTGGACTGTTTCCCGCTCTGAGGGTTTTAACCACGTCAAAATACTGGTGTATTGATCTGTGATCTGTCTGTGAGCGGTGTCCTTCTGGTGTTCTGTCAGAGGAACTTACCCTGTATATTCCTACATGGTATCAGAGCTATTTGAGGGCCGCGTCCATTGGTGATCCAAATCTGAAGCCGGTAGAACTGCATGTAGCTGTCGTTTCCTAGATCTACTGTTTCTGACTGCTTTCGGGCCGAGAGGACTGCTCTGTTGTGTTCGGAGCATCTGTTCCAGTGAGGAACCCTTTTCGTTTCACGCGAAAAGGTTTCCGGTAGCCCTATCTGCGTCATTTTTAAGATCTGGAGGTATACAATGTTTATCTGCAGTTTACTGTTATTTTCTCTCTGGTTATTTCGGTTTCTGTTTATTTAGCCTTTTTTATTACCAGATCTATACCTTTCATTTCTGCGTATGTTCTTTTCCCTGCGACTCTGTGCGATCTGGGCAAATCAGAAACAGAAAGGAATTTTTTTTTCTCTCATGCGTATGCTCTTTTCCCTGCACCTTAGTGTGATCTTGGAAAATCAGAAACATTTAGAAAAATATTTAGTTTTCGGCTAAAGCTAACTTCAAGCCGTAAGGTTCGTTTTTCTTTGCATATTCGTGTTGGGTTTTGTGTTTTTGTTTTGTAGGAAAAAAGGAGCTTTCTCAAGGCAAGCACGCAACCCAAAGACCCCCCCCCCACTCTCTCTCTCAAATTTCTTGTATAGCTCAATTGGTTCAAAGCTATTTTAAAAGAGTAGAGGTCTTGGGTTAAAATCTCCATTTTGTGGGGGCGTTTTTTTCATTCCCGCACATTCGCGCACTTTGCCGGCGACTTCAACAATTTGTTTTTCAAAAAGCCACAACTTCTTCATCCGGAAGCCTTTTTCAGAGCCGTTTTTTTTAAAACAGCCTAATTTTTTGAGATTTATCCATTGGAACACTTACTTTTAGCATCTTCACTTTTTTTTTTTTAAATGGAAAGTCCATGCCAAGTCATTCTTGACAGCACTAACTACTTCCAATGGGTATCCTACATGGAAGATTTACTTAGAAGTAAAGGTCTCTACAGAATAGCCACGTCCAAGAGAAGAAACCAAAAGATGAAGACAAGACTACAAAATGGGAAAATAGACAAGATCAAGCACGTGGTTTGATAGGGATGTCTATTTCTCCTGATCTTAGATTCCATATTGCAGAACTTGATACTCCTCATGAAGCATTGAAACAAATCACTAAAAGTTTGGGATTAAAAATGAAATTAGAGCCCATCAACTTGAAAAATGAGTTGCTTACATTGGATCCTAATAATTTTTCTTGCATTGAAGATTTCTTGTCCAAATTCAAGACCCTTAGATATCTCTTGGAAGGTGTTAAGGTTAAGAAAGAAGATAGTAACCTTATTTATTCCATCCTTACTAAGTTCGGACCAGCCTACTCTGTATTTGTTTCCACCTTCCATTCTACAAGGGAAGCTTTCATTTGTCAAGGAAAAGACTACAAGGCCCCTTCCTTTGACTCTTTTTGTGACTCTTTAATAAAAGAACAAGAAAAACTCTTACACCTTGGTCTTCTTAATCTTGGAAACTCTTCCAAAAAAGCGTTAGCCGCCCAGCAGCAACCAAATTTAAAGAATCCTAAGAAGTCATATCCTAAAAAGAATGGTCCTAAACCAAACAAGGGTCCTAAGCAAACTCAGCCTCAAAATGAACGATCATTTCAGCAAAATGATAAGACCAATAAAAACAAATGGAAGAAGACTGATAGACATTGTAACTTTTGTAATCGAGATGGCCACTTAGAATCTAAATGCTTTAAGAAGATGGAAGCCTTGGAAGCCGCAATGAAGAAATATAACATCCATGTGGAGCATTCTTCTACTTCAACTTCAACTTCATCTTCAGGAATGGCACTTTCTGCATGTCGTTGTCAATCATCTCAGTCTGGTTATGCATTAAATGTATCTTCTTCTTCTCATTCTCATGAGTGGCTCATTGACTCTGGAGCCTCTTATCACATGGCCAAAAACAAAGCCATGTTTTCTTCTTTACATGATTGTAACACCAAAAATATATATGTTGGTGATGATAGATCTCTTAATGTTGTAGGGACTGGAACTGTTCATTTAGACAATGGTCAGTTTAATGATTTATTATGTGTTCCAACCTTATCCAGCAACCTTCTATCTGTATATCAGATAACTCATTCAGGTGAAGGTAAAATTGTTGAATTTTCACCTCATGATGTTGTAATCAAGGATCTAAGAGATCCTAAACAGATTCTAGCTACTGGTATTGCTGATGATTCCACAAGGTTGTATAAGTTTCACAACTTTGGGTCATCAAATCTTCCCTCAGTATTTGTTGCTCAGAATGATGAAGTGAGCAAACTTTGGCATGAGCGATTTGGTCACTTAAACTATCGCTCCCTTCAGCATCTATGTAAAGAAAATATGGTGACAGGTCTTCCTATGGTATCTTGCAGAGATGTTGTTTGTTCCGGATGTGTACTCGGAAAACATCATCGGGACAGTTTTGAAAAACGTGCCTCTTGGCACGCCTCAGCCCCTTTACAGCTTGTGCACAGTGATTTATGTGGTCCACTTCCTGTTGCTTCATTCTCTGGCTGCAAGTATTTCTTAACTTTCATTGATGATTTCTCCAGACGCACTTGGGTATACTTCTTAAAACTCAAGAGCGAAGTATTTAACACATTTTTGGCCTTCAAAGCCTTTGTTGAAAAACAATCTGGACATCAAATTCTTAAGCTAAGAACTGATAATGGTGGAGAATATGTTAAAAACACATTCATCAACTTTTGCACTGAAAATGGAATTCAAATGCAACATACTGTTCCATACACTCCACAACAAAATGGTGTAGCTGAAAGGAAAAATCGCACCTTAAAGGAAATGGCTAATTGTATGCTGCAATCTAAAGGACTCAGTCTTAGTTTTTGGGCCGAAGCAATTAATTGTGCAAATTATATAATAAATCGCACTCCTACTAAGGTTCTAAAGAATATCACTCCAGAAGAAGCTTTGAGTTCCATTAAACCAGATGTAAGTCACTTTCGTATTTTTGGAAGTGAAGCATGGGCCCATATTCCAGATGAAAAGCATAAAGCTTTAGAACCTAAGAGTGAGAAATGTACTTTTGTTGGATATTCTGAAGATGTAAAAGGTTATAGACTTATTCCTTTTAAGTCCAAAATTGTTATCATTAGAAGAGATGTAAAATTTGATGAAAATAAATCGGCCTGCGAGCCTAGTCCGGCGGATGTGCCACCTCTTCCTATCTCTTTTACTTTTGAAAACATTTCTTCTTCAGATGATGAAAGTGAGGATGATAATCCTCCACCACCTTCTCAGGATCCTCAACTTCCAAGATGGGTCCGTGCTACTCGGGATGCAGCAGGTGATCTTGCCGGTGATCCTACAGATCAGCGACGTACACGTTCTCAGTTTGAAAGAGCCTCTTTTTTACTGGCTCAAGCTCCAGTAAATCATGATCCTGACACTTTTGCAGAAGCTTCAGGCCATCCACATTGGGAAGCAGCTATGAATGAAGAATATCATTCATTGTTGGCAAATGATACATGGGATCTTGTTCCTCTACCAAAGGGACGCAAACTTTTTAGATGTAAATGGGTTTACAGAACCAAGTATGGACCAGATGGGAAAGTTGATAAACATAAAGCTCGTCTTGTTGCTAAGGGTTTTTCACAGGTTGAAGGCATTGACTACACTGAAACCTTCTCCCCTGTTGCCAAAATGAACTCTATCCGCCTTGTTCTTTCCCTTGCTGCCTCTTTAAAATGGGAAGTCCATCAGATGGATGTTAAATCTGCCTTCTTGCATGGGGACTTGCATGAAGAAATCTATATGAAACAACCCATTGGCTTCATCCAAACAGACTCCAGCCTTGTATGTCGACTTAAGAAATCTCTTTATGGTCTCAAGCAAGCTCCTCGGGCTTGGTATGCCAAAATGGATAGCTTTCTTTTAGAATCTGGCTTTTCTAGGTGTTATTCTGACAATACTGTCTACACCAAGAAAGTGGGCAACTCTCTTATCATCCTTGTTCTTTATGTTGATGATCTTATTCTTACTGGTAGTGATCCCAACCTTATAAACCATGTGAAGTCCAGCCTTAAAAAGAAATTTGAAATGACAGACTTAGGACACTTACACTATTTTCTCGGTCTTCAAGTCTTGCAATCCAAGGAGGGTATTTCCCTTTCCCAGTCCAAGTATGCTTGTGATATTCTTCGTCATTTTCACATGGAAGAATGTAATCCAGCCCCTTCTCCCTTTCAATCTGGAGTCAAACTTTCAGTCTCTTGTACTTCTCCTGAAGTTGATGCTACCTTATACCGTCAACTTGTAGGAAAACTCTTGTATTTAACCCATACTCGTCCTGACCTTTCCTTTGTTGTTGGCCTTGTTGCTCGTTTTATGCAAAACCCCCGTGAAAGTCATTGGAAAGCAGCTAAAAGAATACTTCGTTATGTTCGAGGTACATTACAGTTTGGGATTCATTACAGTGCCAAAGCAGCTCCTCTATTAGTTGGTTTCACTGATTCTGATTGGGCTGGTGACCCTGATGATCGGAAGTCTACTGCCGGTTATGTCTTCACTCTTGGTTCAGGACCTATTACATGGGCTTGTAAGAAACAGGCTGCCATTTCTCTTTTGTCAGCAGAAGCAGAGTATCGTGGTGCCGTGGAAGATAGTAAGGAAGCCTTGTGGCTTTGTCAGATCCTATCAGAATTTGTCTTTGAGCAACAACATCCAACCACACTTTGGTGTGATAATCAAAGTGCCATTCAGCTATGCAAAGATCCAGTCCAGCATCAGCGCAGCAAACAAATTGAACTACACATGCACTTCATCAGAAAACTCATTCATGCCCATGTTCTTGAAGTGCAATATTGTTCAACAGATGATCAAGTTGCAGACATCTTCACAAAGGCTCTCACAGAGGCGAAGTTCACTAAACTTCGATATATGATTGGAGCTTAGGAAGTTGTCACTAAGGGGGGATAGGCTCTAGTGCCTCCTTCCTTCTCCTATTGTGTCATATTTGTAAACCATTCAATCCTATCCCAAGTTATTCTTAAGGGGGGATGTTAGGATATTCGAACACATAGGAAATAGTTAAGTTCAACTTGGTATAGTATAGAGTTAGGTATAGAGTTAGGTAAAGTGTGTTTCTTTACCGTTGTACATTTTGTAACTTACAATTTGACGGTCACGATATGTAGTGATCTGACGGTTCATTCTCTCCTCGGTATTACCGACACTTGATCCGTGGCTTGACACCTAATTGGTCCATGAATTCTATTTAAAGCGCATGGAGGGTCATTTGTAGGTTCACCGTGCATGAGAGAAGCTTATGCAAATTTTCATTCTTTAATAAATTGCCTGTAGTAGCCACGTTGGCGCAGGCCGTGGACTGTTTCCCTCTCTGAGGGTCTTAACCACGTCAAAATACTAGTGTATTGATCTGTGATCTGTTTGTGAGCGGTGTCCTTTTGGTGTTCTGTCTGAGGAACTTACCCTGTAAATTCCTACAATAGCTACCAAGGCTTGGTTAATGGAAGAGAAAAACTGCCATATTAGGAATGACTTTGGTCAGATCTGATGCAAGTGGAAATGAGAAGAAGCACCAGAGATGGATCCTCATCGAAGCAAGATGATGAGGAAAGTCTAGCCTTAGTGAGTAAGGCAAGGAAAGGGAAAGGAAAGGCATCCCATCCCAAATTCAGTTCATCCCATGGTGGGATGAAGATTGACAAATCGAAACTATGATGCTTTCATTGTCATGAAGTGGGCCATTATGCTACGAATTTTCCATAGAAGAAATCCAAGAAGGGTTCCTCAAAGGGATCTGATGGTAAGGCACTAGCCTCATAGTTTGAGATGGATTTCTTACTTATCACATGCATGGTTTCATCCATGGTGGGATGTGTTTGGTACCTGGATACTGGAGCTTCATTCCACATGTTAGATGACAAGAATCTTTTTAGTACCTTGGAGGAGAAGGATCTCCAGAGGCAGATCAAGATAGGTGATGATGGAAAGTACCATGTTTCAGGTGAAGGTACGGTTGTGTTTCAGAGGGAGCATGGAGCTCCCCTCACCCTGACTGATGTAAAGTATGTACCATGTTTGAAGAAGATTCTTGTGTATGTCGCTATGCTAAAAGATAAAGGCTATGATGTAGTCTTTAGTCAAGGAAAGGTATTCTTGAGACATATTTGTACTGGATAGACAAAGCAAATAGGTATTCGAGTCAAGAATCTCTACATGCTAGAGGTAGACGTCTGTGTTGTTTTGAGTTCCAAAGCTGAGATGGTGCAGAGCCAAGATATTGGCAAGCTATGGCATAGAAGACTAGGCCACTTGCGCCATGGAGCCCTGAAGATCATGCAACAAATTTCTACCAATTACCCGAGGGAAAACTGGAGCAGACGACTACATGCAAAGGTTGCACCTTGGATAAGTATGCGAAATCTTCCTTTAGAGACCGAGACAGTAGGGCTAGAGAAATCCTGGAGTGAGTTCACTCAAATGTTTGTGGACCTTTCTCTACAGCCTCCACCACTAAACAAAGGCACTATCTTATTTTTATTGATGATTTTTCTCGTAGATGCTAGATCTACTTTATGGAAAACAAGGATTAGACCTGCTTGAGGTTTTGTGAGTTTGAAGCCTTAGCAGAGGAAGAATATGGAAAGAAAATAAAAGCCTCGTGTAGCGACAATGGTGGAGAGTATGTCTCCCAACAGTTTAAAGACTTGTATATTGCAGAAGGTATTAAATGGGAATTGACGGCACCCCATAGCCCACAACAGAATGGTGTGGCTGAACGGAAGAATAGATCGATTGTGGGAACAACTCGAGCAATGATGCATGGGCAAAGCCTACCACTGCATTTGTGGGCTGAGGGATGCAATACAACAGTAGACATGCAGAACAGAATCCTAGACCATATACTTGGAATGAAGACATCTCTGGAGGCCTATTCTCGGAAGTGACGTGATGTAAGTCATTTATAAATCTTTAGATAATCAGTTTGCTGTCATTTGACGAAAGATGCAAGGAAGAAGCTAGACCCAACAACTGAGTTGGGAATAGTTGTGGGGTACATGGATACAGCCCACAACTATCGGGTCTACTTGCTTTCCACTCAAAGGATAGTGGTATGCAAGGATATGAGGATTGATGAGCAGAAAGCCATGCCCTTATCACTTGAGAGGGAGCTCGAGTTGCATACAGATGAGGAACTTTCAGTTCCTAAGAATGATGAGCCTCAGATTGATGCGGAGTAGCCACATGCAGGGGATACAGGAGTGGAGACATCCACTCATGCTGATACTTCCAGAGATGGGTGGAAATGCTCAAGGGAAGTTGATAGGTTAATGCTGGATGTGAGGGAGAATGTGGGACAATCATCTTCTCAACGCAGATAGAGGTGGTCGCCCAAGTGGTACACTGGGTACATGGCCCTAATTGGGGAGTGTGTAGACACTAGACCTTCTTCATTCTAGGAGGCAATGCAGCAACCAATCTGGGTTGATGCAATGCTAGAGGAGTATGACTCTATCATTCAGAATATTGTGTGGGATGTTGTCCCAAGGCCTCAGAGCAAGTCAGTGGTGAGTTTTAGATAGCTTTATAAGGTAAAGTAGGCAGCTGATGGTAGTGTTGAGAAACATAAGGCAAGTTTTGTTTCCCAGGGTTGCTCACAGGTTGAGGGGATCGACAACGATGAGATTTTTTCTCCTGTAGCTGCAAGGTACTCATCAATTAGATCGATATTGGCACTATCAGATTAGATGGGCTGGAAGATGCACCAGATGCATGTGAATACAACATTCCTCAATGGGAAGATTAAGGAGGAGGTGTACATTGAGTATCCAGAGGGTTTCAAGACCTTCAATCATGAGTTGCATGTTTGTAGACACAAGAGGGCTTTGTATGGGCTGAAGCAAGCACCCCATGCTTGGTACACCAGGATGGACAACTATTTCACTGGTTTTGACTTCACCAAGAGTGAAGCAGATGCGAACCTTTACCACATCATGGTATAAGGTAAACCATTGATCATTATTATTTATGTCAATGATCTGATTTTGACAGGTGATGATCAGCAGATATAGTCTTGCAAGGAGGACCTTGCAAGAGAGTTTGAGATGAAGGACACGGGCCTTATGCACTACTTTGTAAGAATGGAGGTGTTGTAGAAATATGGGCAAGTATTTATGTCTCAAGGCAAGTATGCCAATGAGATACTCAGGTGCTTTCACATGGAGAAGTGCAAGCCCATGTAGACTCCTCTAGCAAGGAACTGGAGGAAGGAGGATGCTACTTTAGGTGAGGTAGTAGCTGCTACTATTTATCAGCAGATGGTGGGTTCACTTATGTATTTGGTGAACACACGACCCCACTTATGCTTTGCGATGAACCAACTGAGTCAAGCTATGGTTTAACCTACCAAGCTATTTTGGAAGGCAGCAAAGCATGTGCTGAGATACCTTAGAAGCACATCTCAATTCAGACTGTGGTACAGATGGATAAAGGGAGTGAAGCTTCAGGGATTCACAAATGTGGATTGGGTAGGGATTCTATTAGATCAGAAGAGCACTTCTAGAGGAAAATTCATCCTTGGTTTAGCTGCAATTTCCTAGTATAGCAGGAAATAGAGATCAGTTGCACTTAGCTCAGCAGAGGCTGAATACATGGCTGTTAGTCAGGCTACATGTGAGGCCATTTCGATGCAAAATATTCTAGTGGGATTGTTTGGTCAGATGATGGATCCTACAGTGATCTACTATGATAACAAGAGTTGTATCAAACTATCAGATAATCTAGTTTTTGATGACCGGTCCAAGCACATTGATATCCGGTATCACCATCTTCAAGACAGTGTGGTCAAGAGGATCATGTTGTTGCTGTATGTTTCGACCAAGGAACATTATACAAAGATTTTTACTAAGGCATTGTCAAAATGCAAATTCAAGATCCACAGAGACAAGATTTGGGTTATCGACAATCCCTTTGTTGTTGAGCAGGAGTGTTGAAAATAACAACAAGAAATGCTAAAAATAGAATCTAAAAATCGCACTGCTATAAATAACAGGTCAGCCAGTGTTGATCT
This sequence comes from Pinus taeda, assembly GCA_000404065.3. Taxonomy (NCBI): domain Eukaryota; kingdom Viridiplantae; phylum Streptophyta; class Pinopsida; order Pinales; family Pinaceae; genus Pinus; species Pinus taeda. Next base: position 95,558 of record APFE031759497.1, on the reverse strand, counting down.
TAGCAACAACTGATGGAAAAACGGAAGTGCTAAAAATAACATTCTATAAGTAGCATTTCGAGATACCTTCCTATTTTAGGCAGTCCCTAAACTAAAATAGTGAAGTAAAATTCGAATTTGATCTTAGCAGTAGTTTGTAAAATAATTAATTAATTCATATAGAGTTAATTAGTTGACGAAACTCAAACATGAAGTCTATGTGGGGACATGCAATAGTTTCTCCATTAATTGAGGAATTTATCCATCAGTTAAAGAGATGACGATGAGCTGTACTATTGAGTTGTAATTAGTTGACTCAGTTAATTGAGTCAAGTCTAGTTAGATTAATTCAAGCAAATTGTTGAATTAATGTAAGTTCAGTTAGTTAATTCTTACATTTATGTAACTAATGCACTTCAAATAACTGAGTATTCTCTCATAAATAACTCATGCATGTCAATTTAGACAAAGACGCAGTTGAGATCAGATGGAGGGGTAGTGTACTATCAGTTGCTAGAATATTCCATTTGAATATTCCTTGCATGTAGAAGGAATTCTTTCCTTGAGGATTGTGTAGTTACTTCTTCATGATTAGTGAGTCTGATGAGGCCAATTCACACATGTGGCTTCACTAGAACCCAACAAAAATTGTGCAAGGAAATAGGAGGCTTGGAGGGCTTAAGGAGGACATATATAGTGTCTATTCAGTATGTGAGTCGTATTATTTGATTGCAGAGAGAGTAGGATAGCTTGAGAGTTGATTCTTTTTGTAACATTAACAAGATTTCCACTTGTATGATAATACAAAGTTGGGGTTTTAGGCTGAGGCTTTCCTCGGGTTATTTCTTCTATGTTATGTGTGATTGATTTCTCATTTTCAGTTATATGTGTTCTCTTGATCTTACTCAATTCGATTAAGCTTCCAAAAGTGTTGTAAAGGTAGATCTTGTATTGTGTTTTAGTATATTTCATAATTTGTTGATCTATAGTGGGAATTTCTACAGTCCTCTGGAAATGCAAATAAGATGTTTATATATATCTCCAACTACAGCTCCTTTTGAGTTCAATGCACCCGTCCAAGTAATGTGATCATCCTCCCCCCCATTGTATAATATCGCATGTCTGAGGGTGCAAATGAATGTTTACCATTACAAAATTGAATCAACAAGTATGCCAAAATCCTCATCCCGTATCCATATAGGTGTGTTATCATTCCATCCAACAATAATCTAATTCAAATATAATATGCCTCGTTTGTACAAATTTTGCAGAAGATGTTCCAATAATTGTTGTGTGCCAACGATATCCTTAATCAAATATCTACCAATAATGATATGTGAGCCACTGTCGAAGTACTATCAAAGTATCTGAAGAAAAAGTCCCTTCACCTTTTGAAAACTCCTCCAAATATATGATCCACTTACCTTCCCAAGTGTGCTCATCCTACTCCATGCCACAAGGTCCCTCATGTTCAAATATTTTGTAAATATGATGTCCCGCCACAGACCTTCTATTTGTAAACCTCCCCAAAGGTACCTCAAGAGTAGTGCCCATATAAATACCTTGGTATCCAAAAGGCCCCACCCACCCACTTCCTTCAGAACTGTTAGATTATCCAAATTTGGTTAGGTGATATTTACCTTTAGTATTTCGACTTGCAGAGATAAAGTGTGCAAATAACTTTTATTTTATGGATGATGGTTTTAGGAAGACTGAATAAGAGTGATATATATGTTCCCATTAATAGAATTATTTCTTGTACAAGAATCAATATTCCCCCAAGTTACAACCATCTGTGAGTCCAGGCATTTATCCAATTTTTTATTTTGTCTAGAATTGAGTACCAGACTTCATTAATATAATTTAGTGGCTTTAATTTACATCCAAGATATGTGAGTCCCTGCAACAATGGTTTATAGTTGAAATTGAACATGCTGGAAATGTCGATGATATCCATCATATCCCCCGAAAAGTATAGGATGTATGACTTATAGTCATTTTTGATCAATCATGTAGCAAACCCAAATCGAGTCAATATGTTATGGAATTTTCTCCATAAGACCCTTGATAGCAAACCAAATACCAATATATCATCTACAAATAGGTTGTGGGAAATCGATATACCTGAGCATATACAAACTCCCTTGAATAGGCATTATGCGGTAGCTGCTCCCATGTTGTTTCTTAAATAATCCATTACCAGAATGAATAAAAGTGGTGATAGTGAGCATCCTTAGTGAAGTTCCTGCCCAACACCAAAAAAATTTGATGAGTAACCATTAATCAGAACAAAAAGGTGTGCATCGAATACACATGCAATAATCCATTCAATGATAGGATTTTAGAGTCCAATATTCAGTAATACAAATCTCGGAAATTTCCAATCCAAACAGTCATAAGCCTTACAAAGATCAACCTTGATCACCAGGGCTTTAAAATTCCTAGAATTTGTTGAGTGTATAGTCTCTTGTGTAATGGAAACTGCGTCATGTATCAACCTTTTATGCAGAAAACTTGATTGTTCCTGGGTGATATGTACAGAGAGGGTGCCTTTTATGCACTCCATAACAATTTTTTAGATAAGTTTATACACAATATTACAAAGGGATAAGGGTTGGTAGTCCAAGAAGGATTTTGTCTCTGATGTCTTTGGAATGTCTACATTGAATGGTGAGTTTCTGGGACCAGATATGTAGCCCAATGTTCTAGTCTCTTCCACCATATCTAAGAGATGATTTGCATTCAAATCAAAGAAGTATAGGAATAATTCCACATTCCATTCATCTAGGTCTGAATGTTTATCCTTAGAAAATGTTTTCAAGGTCTAGTGGATCTCATTAGTATTGATCATTCTCCATACCAGATTATTTATGTCCTCATTGAACATTTGAGGATATTTTTATATACCCCAAACTTGGTCCTCAATATTTACATTAGGCCCCTCTTGAAAAATGTCTTAAAATACGTGACAACCTTCCACTAGATATTCACCATCTTGTGCACCATTTCTCCATATTGGCCACAGATCATCTATATTATATTCCCTTTCCTCCATTGATTTGAAATATGGAGAAAATATTTGGTATTTTGATCGCCCTCCTTTAACCAAATGGACCGACATCAACAAGTGGTTTCCTAAATATGTAAGATCTTCCTTTTCCAATGTCCCAGTGATTTTAGTTTTTCCCAAGAATCCAGTTGAGGTGAGTCATATTCCATTATTTCCATTATACCTTTTATATATCTTGTAATGGAATATAGAAACTATATAAGAGCCTTCTTCTTCGTTCATTCACATATTCTAACCTCACGACTCAATTCTTGTAGTAGAGAGGTAAGATGTAGACTCGGAGAGATATCCATCAGCCTATGATATGACATCAGAAAATCAATGACCAGTGTGACAAAACCCTCGTCCTCCAAACATGTAAGACTAAATTTGAATGGCCCAAGAGCGGCGCATCCAATTTCCATTGTAATACAATATGCATGTGATAACAGATGTGAGCCTTCATGAACCTCATGCGCATAACACCAAATATTCCAATGAGGTTTTCATGGACAATAAAATATTCCAATCTCTTACCGATGTGGTCCTCAACTAATCTGCCATTATATCAAGTCGGTGAAAAAGTGAGAGGGTGGATATTCTGCAAATCGTTTGTCATGAATACTAGGAATAAATGGTCAGTGAGTGGATCCCCCCCATCAGCTTGTCTCCCAACATTCCTACCTTGATAATCTGCCATTGAAATTACCAACCATAATAAATGAGTCTACTTTTAACAAGTCACATGGTTCCAATCTATCCCAAAAATCTTTTCTACCAGCATAAGGAGGATATAGATTAAGGATGTATATTATGGACAGAAATATCTCATATACACTAACAAAAAAATGCCAGCAAAGAAGTTGTATTCCGATAAATTGACCCAGCTGGGGTCCCAGAGAGCGACCGAACCACCTAATAATCCATTTGAATCTACAACCACCATTTGTCAATCTAGATAAATTTTGTAAAATTATGGAAATACACGGTCAAAGATGGTCATTGTTTCTTGAATAAAGATAAAAAAGGATGTAAATTATGGAAAATAATTTTTAGAAGAGAAATTTAGAATAGTCCCCTACTCCACACAAATTTAGTGAAATACAAATCATGACGTAGTGCAAGGGGCGAGTGACACTGCTCCAAGGGTTGGAGAATAAGATGTAGCAATAGGGATATCACAGAGGGACATCAAATGAAGGAAGGAATTCAATGATGTAGCTAATTTGGATTTTGTCTTCCCCTTCCTTTGAGTAGTAATGTTGCAAGAAGAATTAGGGATGAAAATAATGGGAGGCGAATTAGGGGGGCACTTATGTATAGTAAGGGAAACTAGGCCCATCATAGGGTTAAGCAAGAAAAAATTGAGGTCAATTCCAATGGAATTATGTGGAGACAATTTCGTGGTCAGGCGAGAGTGTGATGGAGGGGATATGGGAGGGGATATCTAGGATGTATGCCAGGGTATATGGGAATTAGCAGGGAGGTTTTGAGTGGATAAATAGGGGAGAGACGGGCAGGAAGTGCACATGGGTTCCGCATCTGAAGGGGATATCTATATGGAATTAAGTAGGGGATATGATGTAGAATATGGGCATACTAAAAGGGGGAGAGGTTGAGGGAAAGAGGAATATTAGGGTGGTCGAGTTGGGGAGAAGGAGGATGTGATCCAATGAAGGGAGTTACCCAATGAATTACAGGGAGAAGTATAATGAGAAAGGGATATATCATCAAATAAAATACGAATATTTTCAGAGGGTGTAATTGTATCTGGTTTAAGGTGGGAGTTGAGTGAGCCCGACATTAATTTCTATCGAGGGTCCCCAACCCAACGACCCATCCTCCGAAACTCCAAATGACATCAAGTGAAGTTTTCTATAAGGTGTCCCATCCGATGACAGAGGAGGAAATGAAATAAGACACACCAGTAATCCAAATGCTAACGATGAATTGCAAGCACCCATGCGATGCCAATCTGGAATAGTAGCACCCCCCCCCGGAGAAGCTCATATTGAACAAAATCCACACAATTCACTTTTCCTTAGTAGAAGGACACTTCGCAGCCACATATAACTTTATAATAGAATTGACAATTTCTGCAAGTATCCTGCAAGTCCAAAAATCCAGACGGAGGCCCGAGAGCTTTACCCAGATGTAGTTAATCTTCAGTGTGTTCTGGAGTGGATTGAACACCACATAATAGTTATGGAGCGAGACAAAAATTTGGCCTCTTGCTCATGGCAGGGCTAGGTTCTTCTCCAAATCCTCTTGGTGCATAAAATGAAAATTGTACTGTGCGCGCATGAGCTTGCTCACTTTTGAAGGATAGCCCAGGATAGGAGATAATTTCACCTCTACCTATGACTGCATTTCTAATTCTGGCATGTCACCAAAATACCATTTGTCAAATAGTGAACTCCTTTGTAAAATGGTAACATGATCCCACGTAATATTTTATCCAAGACTCAGTAGCTTAGTCTCAGGTGTATGGAATCCCATTGAGGCCAAGAGGAGGGATGAATTCCCCTACGACAAGCATGGTTGGGATTTGTAGGGTGAATGGAAGGAGGTTCATTAACTATTAGAAGCAATGTCGATAGCTGTGTGGGGTAGGCTTGAGGGAGGTGAGCATGTTCCATAACATGGGTGACCTGTAGAAAGGCCTCATGTGAGGACACTTCTACATCTAGAGAGGCTAGAATGTTCGTAAGGTTGGCCATGCTAAAGTCATGTAAGGTTCACGTTGACTATAGAAGTGATCAAGATGAGAGACAAATCATGAATATAATTGACAAAAGAGGTAGGAACGAGGGTATAAAGAGGATAAATCAAGGTCATAATGGAGAATAAATACCAACCACCCCTAGTTGATTTGTTATATATTGAAGATGCCAGATACAAATAGAAACATCCATGATGTCATAGTATATAATAGTGCACAAATCCACAAGAGAGGATCGTAGTAGAATCCACAAGAAGGAATAAAATAACTACATCAAGGTCCCATATGCACCATCCTATATGCCAAATTTAAAAGTTGAAAAGATATAGTATGTTCATTACACATATAAGGAAAAGACCTGTAAATCCTGATCCATCGTGTCGTGTCTCGGGCAACCATTGATGGTCATCGATCAAGTGACAAAAGCACAATCTACAATAATTCTATAAGAGAACTTGTAGTGTGGGTAATAAGAGCTAGTATGAGAGTGCTGAGGTGAAATAAATGGACTCCACCCAAGATCTAACATCACCTGTAAGATTATCCATCTAGGATGTGGAGATTTAATGTCACATTTAAAGAGGAAGCGATTTGGAAGATATTTAAAATTCCCTGGAAAGTAAATGATCCCCATGGAAAAAACGTGATCCAATCCAGAAATGGGCAAGAAAATATGGCAGTCCTGAGCACTGTATGAGGGAAATCACAATGTGGTGACATGGAGGTGAAGGTCTTCAATGGCAACAAATGTAGCACCGACAACCCCAGCACATCCGCCATTGCCTGAAATAATTTGAAACGTATATCCTTGCAGGGGCGAGAAATATTGAGTGATGTTATCCATTATGCAAGGGAAAGATATATCTACGCTAGTACGGCCTATCCCTTGCCTCAATGTCGTTCACTGGTGTAATATACCTGAGCATATCTGAGCAACTCATCATGGGTGCACCTATGTCGTGGATGTCTAATGTCACAACAAAATACTTGAGAAACAACTTGGTTTATAGGTCATGCACAAAAAAACCCCTGAGAAACCACTTGGTATAGAGGTCGTGATATGACCACAATAAAAGAAAAACTAGTCTTACCCTAACCACACTGTCGTGAGATGTAACCACCAAAGTCATCAAATTTAATTTTTAATTTTATATAAACTTTGATAACTTTAGAATTAGTTTTAAAAATTTTAAAAATTATTTAAAATCAAAACATTTTGACTTAAATTAAGGCAAAGGAAATATAAAAATACAAAATACCATATGCTTTGTAAATGAAATCAACATATGCATTAATTATATAACCATTAAAACATACCTAATAGATTAATTAACATGGAAACTTTTTACCTCTTTCTCCATATTAATAACGAATGGTTTTGGAGACACAATACATTTCTAAAGTCAAAAGTAATGGAATAAAATCATATATACTTTGTTAATAAAGAAATATTCTTATCTATTTATAACACAAAAGTTTAATACCATAACCTACTTGTTGATATGTTTCATCTTGCTCACATGGCATTTAAGTTTAACACATCGTTTTCAAAAACATTCAGTTAATAGAGTAATGAAAAGAGTCTCTTGAACTAGTGTGACAACACCGGGCTAATTTTCATGGCTCTAAAAACCTAATTATCACGACATAAGTGGCATCAGTGATCCCACTTTAATTCACGGGTGACACCATTGTGGAATTATTAACGGCACAAAATATTAACCATAACTTGAAACATTCTATACGGAAAGCACCGAATTACTTTTATTTGATAAATTAATCCATATAAAATGGAGTAGCAGGATATCAATTACATCTTACTAAATTTCTATACCACTTATATTTCTATACCAGTTATAAAGCGAAAGGAAAAAATTATACGTGCGAAATTAAAGACAGAGTTGCTAATAATTGGTGTGTTGGTAAATTAAAGAAATTTCGATTTTCAAATTTTGTAATTACGTCTCTTGATGGTAAGACTCACTCAGTGTAATTATATGATAGTAATTATATGGTTGGAATTTTGAATAGTGTTTTTATAATTTTAATTTAATAAGCAATTGTACCAATTGTTGGAAAAGAAATGTTATAAGAGAGTAGCATAAGAAAGAGTAGCATTAAATTGTTACTTTTTTAGGATAATAGTGAAAGCGCTACTAAATTTTCTTAAAGAGTGTAGGTAGAATTTTGATTCTGAGTTAAAGACATGGTTTTAGGAATTGCATCATTGACATGACAGGAGTATACACAGTATCACAGTCTCTCTTTTTGGTTATTTATTGTAGTTGCCAAAGAATGCACTGTAGAAATAGAAAATATCTCTAGAAAAGATATCTATCCTTAGCAATTATTAACTAGAAGAACCTGATTTGGTCTTTTCTTGAAAAATCCATATCTATTCTCACTGGCAGCACTCATGTTTGAACAATTTCAATACTTGAATGGTTGGAATTTATCCACACCCTATTTGTATATCCCAACTTTATTTGGGATTCAATATTCCCATGCCCTCTTGTGTGGTGTGAATTCGTGTCTCTTATTATTTGCATTTACTATTCTATCTACAATTTCTATTTATCATTAACAGATTAAATGGTTTTAAAAGATTGCTAATAAAACATAAGAATTAGGGTAAAAGTGATGTAACAACATATAACAATGGTAAAATATACAAATTCAATGTACCATTCAATTTATTACTAGAACTGTAATCAACTACTTAAGAAATCAAGCACAATATTTATAATGAGAAGGAAGTAGAATATTAAGATGAAAAAACACCATTAAAAATGCATAATACTAATCTTTAAATCAATCTAGAAGATCTAGATTTCTAGTTGTGAATACTCAACTCTAATTGCTTAGATCATCAATCGAAGTGTACTTACAATGACAATGTCTATTTATAGACTAAATTCATTCTACAATGTTAATTGGTAAAATCAAAATTGATTATACGTTATATGCATCGTTACTTTACACTGCTCCACCACATTTTTAAAATTTGGAATATACATTATTAAATTGGGATTAGAATCCATAGTATTACATGCATATCACTTTTGTAATATTTTCTTGTACTAGATTATTTTATTCACTTTATTTTGTTGGCCATTTCCCTGCTTGTTCGTAAAGGGATGTATTACATTTTTCTTGTATTTCCATATTTTACATATGTCATGTTAGCAATCAATGCCAAAAGTGTTCTTAAAATTTATATCTCTTTTTGGAATGCTAGGATGAAGGCAGATCCCACATTGGTTGAAAATTATGTGGTGGCATTACTGAAAAACAATAATCCCGAGAAGGAGTTGGAAAAGATCTGCGTAACTCAACTTCATGAGCTCCTTGGAGATAGTATGCGCCATTATCTATTTTTTATTTAAGATTTCAAGATTTTTGTGCTTATCATTTAATTAGAATTTCTGAAGTTATATCTCAACATTTAGACCAGAAATATTTCCATTTCCTATATATGTGGAGATCATGATTTTATTTTATAACTCAAATGGAATATATCACAAATATGGCATCTGTGGAAGATATAGAATTTAGGAATCATGTAAATTCCACTACAACTATTTTCCTTGGTGACTCTCGAGGTATGAGTTCATCGCTTTAGAATTAGAGACTTCCTAGTGCTATTGTTGATGCTTTTTCTTAACATGAAGATCAACATAAAAGTAATGATGAAGTTGCTGACTGAAACTTGAAACACAAAAGGAAAATTGTTGACTCTTCATCATTTATACATGGTGAATATTTAAGAGGTATTTACAACAGGAGGGTCAGGTTTCGTAGTGATGATCTATCAGTACTGGAGAGTTATAAAGAGATATCAAAACAATTTAGGGATTCAACATTGTTACACACATATAGAACGATCTAGAAAATACCATGAAGTCTGTCATGGATCTGCATTTTTTTTCTCGATATATTTTGGAGGAGATCATAAAAGAAGTCGGCCAAATCTCAAGCCACTTATCAGAAAAGATCTTGGAGCAGTGGATATTCCATTTCTAAGACCAAATATTTCCTTACCCAAACATTCCTCTCCTCTTCATAAAGAGAATGAATTTTTCTCTTATATTGGATAGAGTATTTCATAATAAATTTCCTTGAGACATTCCTTGGAGAGTTCAAAAGTAGAATAAATCAAGGAAAATGGCTAAAAACGCATCAGAATACCAATCTCCTAACCTATTGGTTTTATTCAACTATGAATAGAAATCTGTTGGTTTTCAGTTAAATGACCTTCCCTTCATTGATATTTCATTTTACGGAAAACCCACTGATTATTTCAAGTGGGCCCTACAACAGATGGGAGTGGTGATTGAGTTTGGGAAAGGATGTGACGTTATCGCCAAACATATCCAAAGGCAGACCAAATTGCCAATCATAAGGAGGCTTTACGAATACCTTCATAACTTTGAATGGAAGCATGTCGATAGTAGCTTTGTTAAAATAAAAATTCTGGTTGATGGTGGACTTGGGGGTGAATGGAAGGATTCAAAGAAGTGTCTAGTTCATGATGAAGATGGCATTTTTCACAGTAGATTATAAATCCTATACAACTTCTATGAAGGGTAATTACCTTCTTTCTTTTCTTGTTTCTTGGTTTAACTCTTTACCCCAAAATTGGACATAATTGCAGTCTATGTGTTAGGGTTCAAACCTAACCCCTTTATTTATGTAATAAACCCAATAGGTTTGAGTCATAATCATAGTTAGTTAAAGAGTCAATAAAGTCCGTATTAATAATTGTAAGTGGTTGACCAGCATTTAAGAAAGGGACCAATGTTAGTTGTAAATGGGCCATAATCAATAAATAAAGTGGCTAACCCATGTTATGCAAAGGACCATTAGTCATTAGGTTGTTGGAGGTCATTTAGCTATAAATAGTCATAGTTAGAAGGGAAAGATCATAGAGTCTTATTTTGTAATTGAGTTGTGCTCTACTAGAAGTCACCCCCTTGAAGAGGCAAGTGAACATTGCATTGATCTCTGAATAATAAAATACTTGATTTTTTTCTCATTTTCTTTTGTGTTCTGGGTTGTATTTCTTCACATATTTGGTATTTTGGAATTTCCCGTAGGTTAAAAGCATAACGAGTGGTATTTGAGCACTTTCTAGGGCCAGTTGTACCTCTAATCTATGTAGATTTTTTCTTAGGCTAGAGACATGTTTCGGTGTCTTTAAACCATCGGATTTGTTATTGAGTGCATAAATTTGTGGATTTAGGGACGCATGCATGCAGGAAATACAAGAGGCGGTTACGCTTGTTGGACTCCCTCATTACCCCTATGGGTACCCCTTCGAGTAATAGTGCATTAGACAAGACCGTGCACAGACTGCACTCCCATGTGCCCTTTGCGTATATCGAAAGCCCCTAGGATCCCTTGAAACCTCTCTTTCAATAAGTCGTCGGTCATCTTGCTACTACAATACACTAAGAACATCACTCAAAGAGATTACTCACGCGTACGATAAGCTACTGAAGTAGTACGGCTAAGGGTATGGTTAATCCTCCTTAGTTAGTGCCCTGAAATATTTGGATGAGTACAATTGATGGACCCTTATGTATATTGTGATCTGTGGCACCAAACACTCCTTTGTGACCATAGTTCCCTCGGTTCTCTGAAGATCACCCATTATCTTATCTCTAATATTAGATCCACGAGTTGGGGTTCTACTGCCATAGTAAAATTCATATCTAGCAGTTGGGGTTCTGTCACGGCCGCACCAACTAGATCCACTAGTTGGGGTTCTACTGCCGTAGTCCAATTCAGATGTAGTAGTTGGGGTTTTGTTGCCACTACACCAATCAGATCGATTAGTTGGGGTTTTGGCACCGTAGTACAACTCAGAGTCATCAGTTAGGGTTTCGTAAGAAGATTTGACTCTGTGTGAAGTGAGGCTTGCTACTGCTATAGTTTGTGCCCGATTTTCACAGGACATTGTGTAGGATCAAGTTTTTCTAGAATTTCACCACTAAGGTATTGATCCGCAGGGAGTGAAACTCTCTTAAGAGTAAAAAATTATAAAAAAAAACAAATTCAGAGTCCTCCCCAAGGTGCTTACAAGAGACTTAGTGCATAAGATTCAAGATGGCGAGTTGATAGTAGTGGTACCATTCACTAGTGAGCCTCAATTTTCGGCTAGTTCCAAATCTTTTTGGAGTGACTTCAAGTGACCAAGTTATGTGTATGGTACAAAACTTAGCTCAATTCATGGCGAATGAGAATATAGAGCACCTTCAAACAAGGATGGATTTGTTCAAGGAACAACTCGACAACATTTCGAAATTGTTTGAACAAGTCACCAAGATCATGACAGGGTATCATCAAGAGGCACATAGTATTGATGAACACCTAGAAGGAGAATCTGGCCATCATATTCACTTCCATGGAAATGAACGAAATTCCCACCCTCAGCCACCAAAGCTGGACATGTATAAATGTGATGCTCTAATCCGGCATTATGGGTAGCACAAATGGAACAATATTTCACCTTGAATGATATCTGCGAAGATTAAACTAAACTACATGTGGGAGCCCTTTACTTGGACCAAGAAATATGGCAATGGCGGCAACGGAATCTGAAATTGTTTCTAGGGAAAATAATGTGGAACGTGTTCCCAAAAGCCCTTTGTGACCGCTTTGACAGAGAATCTAATTTCTTGGGCCATCTCACTAAGCTCCAATAGAGAGGCATAGTAAAATACTCCATTGTAGCCTCTGATATATTAGCCTTCAGAACAAAAGGTCTAGGAGATGAATTCTACTTGGAGTGTTTCATCAGTGGTTTCAAAGAATCCATCCAAGCACATGTCTGAATGTACCATGCACCTACATGGATAGATGCTTGCAAAATGGTTGTAGAGGTAAAACTTGCCTTAGCTTCCTATTCTACTCGTCCAAATTTCGTAGCGAAAGGCATTCCACCTAGGCCCAAGGCCCTACTGAAACACTTAAGTTTCAAAAGTTGTCTCCAACAGAAATAACTGAATAAAGAAAGCAAGGATTGTGCTACTACTGTGATGACAAATACTCCCCAAGGCATAAATGCAAGGAACCAAAATTCTTGAAAATTGTTGTTACTAATCACAACTCGTCTGAGGAAGCCCCACCCCTTGGGGGACCAAAGGATGAAGTTGAGGAAACCCAGTAGGAAAATGATCTCATAACTGTGACCGATGAACTAGTTATCTTGCTAGATGCTTTGGCAGGAATTTCTGCACCCCAAAAATCTCAAAATCAGAGCTTTCTTAAACATCATCATGTTGTGTTATTGGTTGATAGTGGCAACACTCATAACTTTATCCATAAGAAAGACACCGAAGTTGTTCATTGTTTTGTAATGGCATTCCCTAAATCATGCATCCTTATTGCCGATTGGGGGACAATGAAATGTGACGACCATTGCAAAAATATTAAACTTTAGATGGGAGACTACCACCTAAAGTCCCACATGTTTTCAATTAACATGGGTGGTTGTGACATTGTCTTGGGTTTCAAATGTCTTCACACACTAGGCCTAGTCACAATGGATTTCGAAGTGTTATATATGAGCTTTAAGTAAAATGACCACATCCATACACTACGTGGACTCTAGGTGGGGGCTCCTTCTATCATTAGCTTACATCAAATGGAAAAGTTGTTGAAAAAGGGCCATCAAGGAGTCATTTCCTAGTCTAATTCCATCTAGGCCATAGAATCCACTACCCTTCATATTCATCCTAACAAGCAACACATCTTAGAGCGCCACCAGTAGGTATTTGAAAAAAATTAAATTGCTTCCACCCTCTAGAGGTGAACATGATCATAACATCTTTTTGGTCCGAGGGGCCCAACCATCTAATGTGCCCCAATATAGATATTCTTTTGCCCAAAAGAATGAAATTGAAAATGTCATCAAGGAACTCCTTGAAGAAGGTTTTATTCATCCTAGCATCAGTCCTTATTCAACACATGTGGTCATGGTGCTAAAGAAAGATGGGGAATGGCGCATGTGTCTGGAGTTTTGGGCCCTCAACAAGCTCACTATCAAAGACAAATTCCCTATTCCAGTTGTTGATTATTTGCTTGATGAACTACATGGTGCCCAATTCTTTACCAAGATATATCTTCGCTCTGGCTATCACGAAATACACATGAAATAAGTATACATTCCCAAGGATACTTTCCAAACTCATGAAGGCCATTATGAATTCTTTGTCATGCCATTTGGTCTCTGTAATGCTCCAAATACGTTTCAAAGCCTCATGAATTACTTGCTAAAACCATATCTCTGAAATTTTTTCCTCGTTTTCTTTGATGACATTCTCATCTACACCCTAAACTAGGAAAAATACCTGCCCCATGTAGAGTTGATCTTGTAACCTCTCAGGAATCATAAATTATTTGTCAAATTGTCCAAGTTCTCTTTTGGCATGGAAGAAGTCGAGTATTTGTGACACATTGTGGGTCATGAAGGTGTCAAGTTTGATCCCAAAAATATACAGGCAATCTAAGATTGACCCCAACCAAGAAACTTAAAGAGTTTGAGGGGATTCTTGGGCCTCACTGGCTACTATCAGAAATTTGTCACAATCATGGTCGCAGTGCTAGAAGCCTCACTAACCTTCTCAAGAAAAATTTATTCCTCTGGAATGATTCGGCATAGTAGGAATTTGTGTCACAAAAACAGACCATGTGTTCCACTCCAATATTGGCACTATCTAACTTCACCAAATATTTTGTGATTGATGCGATGCTTTAGGTACTATTATTGGTGTTGTCTTAATGTAGGGAGCTCGACCCTTGGCTTTCACCAGCCAACAAATGAGTGGGAAACATCTGGGTCAATCTATCTATGAGAAAGAGATGATGGCGATCTTACAAGCAGTAGATACCTTGCGACCATACTTATTGGGGTGGTGTTTCCAAATCCGCATAGACCATCAAAGCCTCAAATATTTTTTGGAGCAACGTCTATCCTCATCACAGCAAAATAAATAGCTGTCCAGAATATTGGGATATCATTATGAGATAATTTACAAGAAAGTGCATGAGTTAGTAGCGGATGCCTTATCATGCTAATTTTAGGATGAAAGCACCCTCTTATCAATCTCTCTTCCCATTCTAGATTAGATTGAAGAAGCCTGCAAGGAATGGTTTTCACACCCCTCTCTCTCCTAACTTATTAATGACTTGAGAGAATATCCCAATTCCTTAGTTGGCTACTCAACAATGATATTTTTCGCTACAAGGATCGAGTAGCTATATCATTGACATCCACCCTCAAAACTCGCTTTTTGGTAGAGTTGCACTCATCTCCCACTACGAGGCATGTAGGTTTTTCAGAAGGCTTATGCTCGCACTCGTCTTTCTTTCGCTTGGATGGGCATGAAAAATTACATTCTTACTTTGCTAGCTGAATGTGATGTGTGTCAACACCACAAAGGAGAAACGCTCATGTTACGAGGAACCTTACGAACATTGCCAATACCTGCCTCCGTCTACATGCATGTTTCATTACTAGTCTCCCAAGGTGAGGAAGCAAATCCGTCATGATGGTGGTTGTGGGAAAACTTTTTAAATGTGCACATTGTGCTCTACCCCACCCATTTACCCCTAGTTTGGTGGCTCAAGCTTTCATGGACCAGATCTTCAAACAGCATGCCATGCCAACTTCCATTGTGTCTGATCATGACCTGACTTTCACCAACAAATTTTGGCAAGAACATTTCAAGCTACAAGGCACCCAACTCCAACTAAGTAGTGCCTATCATCCCTAAACTAATGGTCAAATTGAAGTAGTCAATGTTTTTTTGGAGACATACCCAAGGTGCTTCACTTTAGAAAAGCAGCATCAATGGATATAGTCACTACCATTAGCTGAATGGTGGTATAATGTTAACTATCATGAAACCACGAAGATGAATCCATATGAAGTAGTGTATTTGCAATGCCCACCTTCACCTATTTCTTATATCTCTTGATGCTATAAGGTGCAAGTAGTTGATCAAATCCTACAAAATTGTGTCACCATGCTAGCTCATCTCAAATATAATCTTCATTAAGCTCAGAAGCGAATGAAGGAATAGGCAGACCAACATCATTCAAGGTGCACATTTCAAGAAGGGGATGAAGTATTCCTGTGAGTACAACCATATAAGAAAACATCGCTCAAAGAAAAGGGTTTCAATAAATTAGATCCAAGATTATATGGAACTTATCAAATACTTCATTGCATTAGAGAAGTAGCCTACAAACTGGCCTTGCCATCAACTTCAAAAATCCATCCATTCTTCCATGTATCATGCCTTAAGAATGTGGTTGTGAACAATTATAGAATTCAGACTAGTATACCCAAATTGGATGCGGAAGGTTCTCTCTGGCTCCAACCAGAACATGTCCTCCATATTCGTCAAAGATATGTCCATGGCCACATGATCAAGGATGTCCTCATCAACTGGAAAAATGCCTATCTAGAAGATGCAACCTAAGAACGAGCCACTATTCTTCAGTAGTTTTAATAGCTTCAGTCTTGAGGACACTGTTGGTTTTGATGGGGGAGGTGTGTTAGGGTCCAACCCTAACCAATTTATTTATAATAAATCAAATAGGGTCGATTCATAGTCATAGTTAGTTAAAGAGTCAATAAAGCCCATATTAATAATTGTAAGTGGTTGACCCACATTTAAGAAAAGGACCACTATTAGTTTAAAATGGGCCATAATTGATAACTAAATTGGTTAGCCCATGTTATCCAAAGGACCACTAGTCGTTAGGTTATTGGAGGTCATTTAGCTATAAATAGTCGTAGTTAGAATGGAAATATCATCGAGTTTTATTTTGTATTCAAGCTCTTCTCTATTGTAGGTTTCCCCCTCGAAGAGGCAAGTGAGCATTGCATTTACCTTAATAATAAAACACTTTTTGTTTTTCTCCTTTTATTCTATGTTCTGGGTTGTATTTCTTCACATATTTGGTATTCTGGAATTTTTCGCAGGTCAAGAGCATAACACTGTGACTAGATTGGATATCTAGTGATCATGATTTTCTACAATAGAATGTTGCTTAGTTTAGAGAAAAAATTTAAAACACTGGACCAAATTATCTAATAAAATAAATCTATTTCTTGAAAGAGGACCTCTTAAATTTCTAGCTTACATAAGCTCTGGAGATATCCAGCTAAGTGCCCCAAATGAAATCTTCATTTATGATGACATGAGGTTGAAAGAGTTGTTCACGGGACCTTCTACAAACCCAAAATTTGCATGCCATCCTAACCCTTCTGATCACAAGATACCATCAGAATCATTTCTCTCAATTTATATCCATCTTGGAGCTCGGAATATATCCCAAGCAACACAAAATGTTGACATCTTTGGTTCAAATGATATATCTTTGCAAAATATTCCTGTCTGAATGTGGATGGTCCGAGTAGGAATATACAAAGTTATTTTAGCATATCTTGCACACCCTTTCACCAAATTACCACTTGATATAAGGCATCAAAGTGTGAGTAGTATTATTGAATCTACTATCTATGAAGCTACTGAACCATTTATAGTTGAGTATTCAGTTTCAATACAAATAGAAAATGGTGTGGAATATAAGTTTAAAGGAATAACAACTAGTCTGGTGAGATGGGAAAAGTACAAGAAGCTAATTTTGATCAAAAACTTTGATCCAAAGAATCAAAAGGAAACTACGTCCTTAGCAGCTGATTTTGTAGAGGCGATTTCAGCTGGCTTGTTCCTCGAGCATCTTGATATTGTTGGAGGTTAATGTGAGGTGATTAAGTTAGGGTGTATATTAGGTTTTGATGACGAAGTAGTAAATTACATGCTCAGGGTCAAAAAATTCCAACTAATAGTTGAGGCTAAACATTTATTGCCATCAATTTTCCCTAAAATGAATGAAAGCTTTTTTCCATTAGAACTAGTAAGAGGATTCTATGAATATAGCTCTAGGGACACAAAAAACATCTTGAGACTAGCTAAGTCAATGAAATCAGTTGGATTGTTTTCACTATATTGTCTGCAAGGATGGGAAACACACATGTCATTAAGTTTATGCAATAGAATGTTTCTTAGTTTGGAGAAAAAATTTAAAACACGGGACCAAATTATCTGATAATATAAAGCAATGTCTTAAAAGATGACCTCTTAAATTCCCAACTTACACAATATTTGGAGATATCAAGCTAAGTGCACCATACAAAATCTTCATTCTATGCAGAGTATCTTTGGAAGCCGATAAGTGATGCCCACTCCAAAATTTTGATTAACTCGGAATTTCTCAGTGGCAATGAAAATAGTGGGATGGTCCCATTGAAGTTGGTTGATTTACTTGGTAGTCCTAAACTGATGGAACATTTTGTAGTAAGTGGAAAATCAGAGGAAAAAAATTCATCACTTCCTTCTGCAATCCAGGAAATCTATAAAGCTTCACACCAATATGGCCTGTAGATGGAAGTATTGTATAGTTGTAGTTCATCTCATATACTATCTAGTAAAGTACTATATATACCCCTCAAGTAGTCATTTAAAAATTATTTTTTCGTCTCTCACTAGCATTAGGATTTATGAGACTTTCCATTTCTTGCTGATATGCCAATTATGTCTTTAGACAACAATAAAAAGATACTGACATTAAAACCTGTAGTTATTTTCCCAATACAAGAAAGCAAAAGGTTTAGTATTCATGACGAGAAACATTTCTATAGTTGACCATCTGTGTGTCAAAGATTCATCGTTTAGGCTACATTATGGTGTAAATAGAAAATGATAACCACCAATCACACCCAAGTTATTTTCATAGCTCCTATTGAATCATAGTTCTTTGAAAAATGACCAGATAACTAAAAATGCCATATGATGGTATTTAAAATAGGTTCACTTCATCTAAAGCAGAGAATAAATACAACTTAACATCATAAATTTCAATAAAGGAATTTAAACTTCATGACTAGAGGCAAGTATAGGAACTCAGTAATAATATCATCAAGAACATTGGAAACAACATAAAGCATCTCTAAAAAAAATTCACCACTAAATAGAAAAATAAAATAACTATATAATAAAGACTGCATCAGTAGAAATAATGTAAGTTGGATGTGCATTATAATCTAGGAATTAGAGTAGAGCCTCATCAGCCATTGATATTTAAATTTGAGTCTGTAATCCCTCATATTAAATTGTCAATTTCATAATAGATTTAAAGATTTTCCTTCCAATCATAAAATTTATAACATCGGTCCAAAACTGTGCTATTTTGATCATATATGCACTATGCTGAATGAATTTTTATGGACTATAGACTATTGCATGCTTTTAATATTATTGGGTTAAGTTTGAAGAAACCATCAAAGATAAAAACAACCATACAAAAAATCCTCCAGCTAATAATGGGTTTGCACTTGACATAAGTGGGTATCTACATAGCTATGTTATTAAGTCCCTCCTAAAATCTTAGTTCTACTTGTAAGTATGGGATGAAGTGAACTCTTGCAAATAGGAGATAAGGATTATCTCTTGCAAAGTCAACTATACACCTTGGCATATTATGTGAACTTTTATTAATGAAAGAGTGGGAAAAAGGAAAATTTTATCATACCTGGTAAAAGAATTTGTAGAGATCAGAAATGAGTGTAAGAAGAATATAACAAAAACTTAGTAGTGCTAAATGTAAAAGAAATCAATAGAAAAATGCACAAGAAGGTAGACTAAATGACTAGTGTTGACCACCTTCTACTCTTTTGTATAGTTTTATCAGATCCTTTCTGGGACTCTAAGTTGCAGAGTATCTTGGGTCACCAAGACCATGATGAGAAAGTCATAAACAAATAGACCATGGTAATTTAAAGGTGAGAGTATACACCCAAACCGCACTCACCCCCTACCATACAAAAACAGAAAAACCATGGTGGGAACGCATGTGTCAAGTAAAACATGAGTAGCGTTAATACCCTAAGCAACAATGACATAAAATCTAAAAAAATAATAACAAAATAATTGTCTGATGCAATTTTTAACAATCTGATAAAGAACAATACGAGGGTTTAACCTCTAGAATAGAGGAGAACATATTGTCCATTAAAATGAAAACATATGTACATTAATCATATTCCAGTGCAAAAAAAATAATTATATAAATGTGTTCCGTGAAA
Source organism: Pinus taeda (assembly GCA_000404065.3). Taxonomy (NCBI): domain Eukaryota; kingdom Viridiplantae; phylum Streptophyta; class Pinopsida; order Pinales; family Pinaceae; genus Pinus; species Pinus taeda. The sequence goes on along the minus strand of APFE031759497.1, from coordinate 75,647 downwards.
ATCTAACTAGGTCATACCACACAACAATGTTAACCAAAGAAAACATATCTCAACTTTCTATGTACAATGAAAGTGAAATTTACAATTGATAGTCGAGAAAGCTTTCACTTCTTACAACATAGAAAACAAATTTCTTGCATCCACTAGGTATAAATAAGTAATAACCTTGTAGTCCATAATAGGGACACTAAAATAAAATAAAACAATAGGAACAAATCTACAGTTTAATCTCTGTGATGGAAAAAACTCCCAAAAGAACCTGGAGGTCAAAGGCATATGGTGGAATGACTATCTAGTAGTGATGAGCATGTTGGCACACATGTGAAGCCGGAGAGTGATTGGCCTGAAAATCAAACAGAAATCTCATATTAAAACCTGCAATTATAATTCATCTAAAACGTAATACAGTAGCAAATGTTACAACAAGGTGAATTACCAGTAAAGAAAATAAACCCGAGCTACCTCCAAGCTTGTGAAGCAGATGGGAAAATCCTAGGAAATTTTCACCTCTAACCAATAGACTACAAATAAAAAGAGATTACTAAGTAAACTTTTAGTTAAGACCCATCATGAATCTAGCAGAGACAGAAAATAAAGGAACCATGGAAAGGAAAACCCTGTTAACATAGAAATTGTACCTAAGAATGAATGATGGAGAAGAGAATCAGTCGTTGAGTGAATGTGGCATCGAGGAAGTCGCACATAACTTGGAATCCCAAGCATAAGAGGTTTTTGGATTCGTGATGAGCTAACTGTTGACAGGTGGGGTTGCATAGAAAATCCCTCCCATGATAAATGTGGGGAAACCAGAGACATCTAACGACCGTGCAATGTCAGCCTCCCAAATGAGAGGAAGAGGCTGTTACTGAATTGTAGCTAATAATACATGTCGAATTGTAACTGAAAACTAGTGTTTTTAAATTCGTTGGTAGAGGTTATTTTAATCATCTAACATCAAAATCATTGTCTCACAACATTATATGTGGCATGGGAGAGACTTCTTCCGAGAGGGCAACGCCTTAGAGCGTAATTATTAGATATCTACTTGAGTTTTAATTTGAATGAATGTTTTAAAATATTTTTAATAGTATTTAGACATTTAAGGTTGAGATTTACCTCTAAAGTAATTGTGTCTTTTCTACCTATTTAATTAAAATGGTTAATTAAGAAAAAATTATATGAAGAAATGTCATATGAAATGAGTTATGATTTTTTGGATATGTTATAATGATAACTCGTAGTATTACAACAAAGCCTATTTACAATTTAAGAATCTCCATGATAAAGTGAGAATGAATATCCATGATTAAGAATTTTGTCTCTCACACACATAAACAATAAAATTATAATCTAGTTAACTCTTTTATAAAAAAAAAATATAAATAATCGACCATATAAAATAAGTTATAAAATAAATCTATTTTATAAAATAAATTTTAATACATATATCATTGCATTAATGCATATCCTCCCATAATAATGATTTCATTTATATAATTAAATTAACGCTAATCAGTGTATTTTAAAATTTGCCGGTTTATATAATTTTCCACCACATTACTAACTTTAATACATCAATATAAGTCAAAAATATGTGAATTGAGACAGTAGATAAACATTCTCGTATGTAACATAATTATTTCATTGTGTATATATATTATTTTGTCATTAATTTATTAATTCAACTGTTTAAATTATAACAAAAAAAAACCTCCTAAAAGTTCATATAGTTTGATAGACGGTATGATAGTAGTTAAGCAAGAATTTGGATCTTATACTACCAAGCTTGTTTTGTTATCTCACTCTTCATTTAGAGAACTACACGAAGTAGTTTGAATTCCATCCCTCGAGCTTTGCACTAGACAATGTGAGGGAAAATCTCAGACATAAAACGTTACAAAGTACAGGATAGGTTTTCAGCTAAGAATGTTTTTGGGCAATGAATAATTTTAACAAGGGAGTCACTTCCGTGGCGGTAGTCCCTGCCGGGGTCTGCCACAACAACACAATACAAACAACTTGACCTTGTGAATCTTGTAGCTTAGGTATTTACTCAATTGAGATTTGATTGTATATACCAATTTTAAAATATAGATAAAAAATTTTCAAAAAACAAACATATTAAGATGAGTAACAATGTTTGATTGATTACAAGTGAAGCGAAGATACTTTTATTAAGACAACTCTCAATTAATATAGAGATGGATCATTAACATACGCGACTAACTATTTTCAACTAATTTAATATTGAATATGATCATTAACAATTATTAAGATTGATTGATGGCTCAAACCTTAAACATTAAACTCACGAATTTATAAACAAAATAGTTTATATGTAAAATATTTTTCCCCAAACACACAACATAGCCTCCATTAACTTAATAAAAGTAAAGTTAGTACTAATACTATAAGTTCGGAAAATGTTCCACAAACTCCTATTAAACATGCTTTCCATAATATTTGTAAACATTATCAATTTTGTTTTTTTTTTTTCAAGAAAACCACTTGAATTGACATATGATTTACCCCAAATATCCACTCATACTTATCAATGAGACTTGCAATTGTTAATTGAATTATGCTCCATTATTAATCAGAAAAATGATAGGATTCTGCCCATTTCGAATCATAGTAGACACATTTTGGACTGTCACTTGTTGAAATAAGGAAGAATACATTTAGGGATAAAAACTTACTGATTTTTGGACAAAACAGATAACCCGAAAGAATTTAATATTTCAAATACAGATTCATTGTTATTCATCAAATAAAATATTACAAAATTTTATATAAAAATCCTTGCATCACCACAGTTTTCCAGACTTTGGATAAAATATAACTTGTCATCACATTTTTGCATTGGTATAAGCGAAGCCTGCAATAAGAGTCCTTTCTTGCCCAGCCAAAAACCTTCGTTAAAATTTTGATAGAAGAAAATTATCATTCTAAAACATTAGTTAAACGATGATAACTCCAAAAAGAACATGATCAACAAATGAATTAATGCAATCACCGTCAATGTCAATATACGCTCATCTCTGATACAAAGATTTGAGCAAGCAGTGTAATTTGCCATCGTAACACTGATTCGAGCCACCGAAGTTGTCCTGCGTAGCCTTCAATCCTTGCGTGGTCGAAAATTCTCTTTGCAATAAAACCTAGGGCTCAATGACCAACACGACAGCTATTGGATTTGAGAAATTTGTTACGGGAACTAGGTTTAGGATGACAACTAACTCTCGGGAACTTGCTCCGCTCCCCATTCATGAGCTCTCTAGGGTTCCAAGAGCTATAGCCTATTCTGAACAGCATAAAGACAAACCTTCTTTCCCAAATTTCTGACAAATTAACCAGACACTGTACTTCTGAATCCTCGAATGCATTCTAGACCAGAGTACTACTTCTCTCTCCCTTGCTCCATGCGCTATGGTACCGCACTAGTCACGATTCTGGAGCGTTTCGTACCAGCTCTGAAAGTCGCAAATAAATCAATTTACGTTAACTTTTAACTCAAATTTCAAATTAATTGTTTATTTACTGTTTTTAAATATGTTTTTATTCGCATTCATTTACGAATGAACGATCAAATCTGTTTAGGTTAACCTACATACTTTACATGAATATCTCTCTTAACCGTATCTGGTTAAATCTTTAATTACCTAATCTATAAATGGTCCTAGACTCCAGCCTTTTGAAAATTTATATATATGTGTCGCCGTATGTTCGTTTACACACAAACATAGGTGATATAACAATAAACGGATGTGAATTTAAATGTGAACCTGCATAAAACCTACAATACAACACAAAATAAGGTCCCGGTTATCCCAATTTGACTCTCCCTCTCCTACATTTCTTTGCACGTCCTCTAAATACATCCAGTCTGAATCCTTATAAATTCTATAGATAGTTATAATAATCGGAGCACTAGAGATCGAAGAAAAGTAAGATAAATATAAATTCAAACTCAGGATATCAATTAATGGCTACAAGAAAAGGCAAATAATTCTAATAAGTAAAAATAAATCAATCTTGGACACTTATACGTAAATGTATACGATGAAAACCTGCAATTGTGATGAAATGAATCTGAATCTGTGTAAATTCTATATTGATGAAGAAAAGAAAAAAATATATATATCTAACTAAATTCATCCAAGAACAGGGAGTCGAACATGAAGTTGAGCCGATTAAATATAAAATTACAAAGGTCGAACCCATGCATAAAATTTAAGTAAACAAATAAATCTCTCCAAACCAGCAAATCTATCTTGTTAGGAGAAGTATACCTAAATTAATTCATCCCTGAGGAGAGGAGGGATGAGGAGACGATTAAATACAGATATCATTCTCTCTCCGTCTAAAGATTATGCTGTTGCTACTTATTGAGCAGGGTTTGATGCGATCTTATCAGACAAACCCTATTATGTTATCAGACGCACTGATGAAGATATAAAAATGTATATACATACACGCAACGGCACCATATGTAAATCTAATAAGCTGAGACAAATTACCTATAAACCTTGAGAGGTGGCAGATGGTGGCAGACGGTGGTAGCCAGCTGCCTGAGAGGTGGCAGCTATATAATAAACTTTGCATGCGCCTAAGTTTCATGTTTGTCACCACAATTTTCCATACTTTGGATAAAATATAATTGCCACCATATTTTTGCAATGGTATAAGCGAAGCCTGCAATAAGAGGTCCTTTCTCGCCTAGCCAAAAACCTTTGTTAAAATTTTGATAAACGAAAATTGTCATTCTAAAATGCAATAGTCTATAACGCGACTTTTTGAAAGTCTTTCCGGCGGATTTTTCCGGTCAAAATCCGGCAGCAATTCATTGGAATATCAAGTTTGATAGCTAATTTCTGCACAATCAATGGCTCCCAGGGGTTTTTCAGGGCGCTGAATCTAAATATGCAGTTAAAAAACCATTTTAACTGCTAAAAATCAAGATTTAACCTCATTTCTTCCGCCGGATTCCGTCACCGGAATCTCCAAAAAGTCGCATTATAGACAACTCCTTCTAAAACATTGGTCAAACGATGATAGCGCCCAAAGAAAACATGGTCAACGAATGAATTAATGCGCGGTCAACGATCTATCGATCGCTAACAGTCCCAAGCAGGGACTAATAATGAATGTCAACATCCATGAAGATGGAGAAGTGGGACTAAGAAGTCATATATATATATATATATATATATATATATATATGAAAATCTGTGGGTTATGAAAATCCGCAATTAAGATAAGGTGGTTGTTATTCAATTTAAGTAAAGTAATTAAAATTCAAATATTTTTAAGTTATTTTTTTATTATAATTTATATAAATATATAGGTTTTTAATATATAATATTGAGTTAATATTAAAAAATAATAATAATTAAAATAATTCAATACTGAAAATATTCCATTTTCTCTTTTTATAAGGAATTGATGGTAACAAAAAAACATTTCAAAGTGCGATATCTTGCCAGAGATATGTAGTTGAAATATTATAGTTTTTATATATAATTAAAACTTGTATGGCAGTATGTTGTACTTAAAAGCCTTTGAATTCGCACCAAGGAATTATAGTGATTAAAAAAAGTGATTAAGTACCTTTATCCTCCTTCCAACATAGAAAATGGGAAATACAACTACGTCAAACGCAACGCACTCAAGGAAATTATGGATCCAAAAGTAGGAATTCTGGCAATATAGCCAACTGCCTCTTTCATAATAATCAACATCACATTTCATTTCTCTTTTTAAGAATCCGAGAATTTCTGCAATGAATCAAGGAATCTAATATCTGCTAATCTACGTTAGCGGACTGGATCTAAATAAATGAGGAGCATTTGCTTTGGATCTTTATTGCATTCTCGTTTTGTCACTCTTCTATGTTATGCCCACTCACGATTAACATCCTTTTATGTCATACTTCCTTAAGTCATACTTCCGGTTCCAATTCTGATAACTATTTTTAAGTAAGAAATGTGGGATATCTTGCTCCACGTTATGAAAAATGAAACTCATTCAAGAGCCTTAACGATATCATTTATAAACACTGATATTTATACATAGATCGAGTGGTAGAAATTACACCTACTCTTATTATTTTTTTATCGAAATTCGACGATTGTCGATGACTATTAACTCATTCATTATTAACTCACTATTAACTCCTTATTCACTATTAACTCCTTAGTCGCTAACCCGTCAAGTGAATAGAGGCAGATTGGTGATTAATATTCTAATAACTCTTCTGAATCACGTAACGTTCTAGTCTCCATCCCAGCTAGGCTTACAACAATACATAAAAAAAAAACTTGATAAAAAAGCTTTCATTTTTTTCTTCTTGATAAAGTGTCCATGATTGTTCATTTGCTGGTGCATTTTCAACTTGATCTTTCTTGCCATAAGCTGGTGGTGGAGCTTCTCCTTTTTTCTTGATCTCAATTGCAGGCTAACATTCTTTGTATTGGATATTACTGCATTTTTTTGGGACTTATACTTGTCCTTAATGCTTGCAATTTCTTCAATTTTTATTTCTTCTTCCAGATTGTCCTCCTAAGTGTCTAGATATTTAAAATAAATGTTAGATTTACATAAAACATCATAAAAAATAAACCATACTAATTCTTGTCATCGTGCTCTTTTAAGAGAGTTTCCCTTCCTTCATCTTTCGTAGTTGGTTGATTCATGTCTTCAACCTCTTTAATCAACTTTGTTGATGCAAACATGTTGTCTTGCATTTCATTTGTGTATGGAGGTAGGCATGTCTTCTCACAAAACAAAAACTCATCAATGATATGTTTTTCATGCATCATATTGAACCACACTTCATAATTCTCATCAAATTTGACTTCATACGTCTATGCATCACAGATACTTTCTTAATAAAAATATGCAAGCTCTACATCAATGGTTGTCTCTTTATCATCACATGTTTCAATGTCAATTACAGTCACACATTCATCATTCATCATTACAACCTCAATGTTGTAATCTTTAGTTTCACAATCAAATATGAGATAGAAAGAATAATCATCATTTTCAACAACACTTTTATCACCTTCAGATTTCTCACGCCACTAGATGTTGTACCTCATTTCAAGAATATCCCAAAATATTTTTGCATCACATATTTCACAAAATTCATTTAAAATTATTGATCGGATGTTTTCATCTAGAGCTGATACAATAAGAGGCAATGTCACTACACCTCAAATCCTATCATCAAAATTCATAGAGTTTTCTTGGAAAATTTTCCATGAATTTACTGATCCAAGCAATCCTTCCATTTTTATTGCCCAAAGTTTAAAACTTTTACCTGAGAAAGTTGGAAAAACTAGCAATAATCATTTCACTATTGTATTAGTGTCTTCAAATTCTTCAGAGTCATATCTATATTTGTATTCATGTCCTTGAGAAACATTTCATATTCTTCTACAATGATTTCCCTTTCATTCTTTCTCCAAAATTGTTTCATTTCTCTCTGAGACTGTTTCAATCACCTTTTCTGACCCATCACTTTGTCACAAAACCAAACCTACAACAAACAATGAATTTTGACTACTACAATACACAACAACTTTCCCTCACAGTAACTCCTCCATTTTGATAAACAACCACCTATGTTACTTTTTTTGACAAGAGGTTCACTCCTTCATGGACACTAGCTCCACACACATCCTCAGCTCAGCCACACCTCCACAAGGATTCACGAACAACCATGCACACAGTAGTGAAAAGACACAATAACTGGAGTGTTCTTCAACAACTTCGCTACCATAGTCACCAATAATGACTTCATGACTTCTCTCAACAACTCCAAATGCACAAAATGGAGCAACTCTAGGAACAAGTGCTTGACAGTACCTCCAAGACACATAGACAAAGTATCTTCAATTCAAAACACGGTAATAGAAATGACACCTACACCTCAACCTCAACAGATTTTGTAAAGAAACAACCGTAATAACATTCGATGTTTACACAATAGTTCATAGATCAACTCTCATCGTAGATCAACAATGGCTCTCTAACTTCAGTTGATCCACGTCACAAAACCTAACCAGAGGCTCTAACACCACACTATTCACTATAAATCCAAGCTCTTTGTGACTTCCAGGTAACACTAATGTCAATTCTCAGGTTGGTCTCAATGATCTGACATAAACGAAACTTCTCATCTCATGATTAGAAACTGCACTCTTCACACTCTTAAATTTGCATTTCCACAACGTTTCCAATCTCCAACTCGGACCAACCCTTCTACGATGCTCATAAAATGAGAAAAAAACAACACCAATGTGGTTAGCTCCTGCGCCACCATCGTAACTACACTTCTTGCTTTCACAAAACTCTTCCAACAATGACCAAACATGTTGTTGATAGACTTTTACACACCTCTTCCAACAATTTAAATTTGTAGTGCTCAACAAAAATACTTCGATGCTTCCAATACACACAATGTTATGTGGAATTTTGCATCTATAGATAAACACAACTTCCCTAAGTGGGTATCTACACTTAGAATAACGTATTTGAAGAGTTTAACCTTTTCCTATAGAAGATAAATAAGGCAAGGGACATACTTGTTATCTTTCACTTCCTTTTGTCTCCTTTGAGTAGCTCTTGTCGCTCCTTCTGAAACTAAATCTGCTCGACAAGTACCTACAATCATAAACCGAGGACAAAAACTAATCAAAGCGAGAGATCTATCTACTACAAGAAAATGGAATCGAAATCATTTATACATATAATCATCATACATAAAAACAAGAATATGAGAAAAGGTGTAAATAACTTTATTAAGTAGAAGGAAGAGTTACAACCAAAGAAGTCTTGTCCCATGTCACTCATCCAGCTTGAGTTCCATCCTTGATCACACCAAAAGCACAACACTCTGGTAGCATAACAATACTTGGTTACAATTTCAAACCTCAAACCAACAGTATCTCCTCCCAAATTATTCAAAGTCCAACCCTTCATCACTATGATGAGTGCTCAATATATAGGAAAATGGAGGTGGTTTTGTCAAAAATAGGGCATTGAACGGCTTTCAAATATGGGAGCTAGTTTCCATGGGGGAAGGGATGAGAGGATAGGAGGTTATTTGATTCATTCCCTATCCAATTTGAAGCTGATAGAAGAGGATAAGAGGTGGCAATCTTATAGAATGGTATAGAATGTAGGAATATTCCAAGAACCCTATGAAGATTTCACTCAATCTCGCCCAGTGCAAATCAAAGTGGGCCTAACTGCCTTTTAGGGTAGGCTTGAAATGGCCTAAGTGCCCTGTAATGGAACTACCCCTGACCAAGGTTTTGTTGGTCCCTCAAGGAGTCATTTCAGGATGTCTTCAGGCTAGGAAACTCTCAGGAATGATGGAATTCAATGTGATGACTTGTCTAGTGCATGTGGAAACTAAATTAGCATTTGATGAGCCCTAAAAGTATTGATCTGAATAATGGGAGTGATGTTCCCAAATAGACCTATAATAGTTTCCCCCTAAAGCATGAAGTTGAAAATGGTAACGTTGAGTGATATGCTTTATGATGTGATAAGGAGGTTTTGAAGTGGGTGGTGACCTACATTAATTACAATACATAATATCATGATATTTTGGATTTTTCATGAATTGTTGATGGAAGGCATATCCATGCTCAACATATAAACTTTCATTAAATGTACATAGATAGTCATCTATAGATATAGACCCATGATGGGATGACCATCAGTGTAAAGCCATCATAAAGATGATTTAATACTCTCCTAAAATCATAATGTAGATGGATGAAACTAGACATGGGGTATTCTATCTCGTTCAATCATTCATTCATGTAGGAGTCTAACCATATGAATACATGATCTAAAGTTGAACATGGGAAGACACCGTCTGATTACCAGCGAATGATGTAAGTCATTATCATACATGAGAGAAATCACTGATAATGATAATGATCCTCAAGGTACTAAAGTACATTCTGCATGGTGTGAATGGATGTTTTAATGTCAAACACAATACAAATTCTTTCGGGCAAAGGCCAGTGATGTCAACCTATCACCATAAGCAAGAAACTTGCCATTGATGTATGAAAGCCCCAACGTAATAAAGGGTGTTTCTAAGTCAACTTCTTGGATAATGTGTTGATGTCGAGAAGAAGCGACTCATCGTAGGAGGGCCTTGATGTATCCCACATCAATGAAATGAAATGTGTGTAATGATTTTTGGAGACGGAATATGACTGATGGCACAAGGTTCAGGAATGGCGGTCATGAAGATTATGAATGTTTATAAGTATTGCAAAGGATTAATTTAACTGAGCAGCTTCTCTTGAACATGTCCGCGACACTGAATGAATTGGTAGATTGACCCAAATCAAAGTAATGGATGGTATGATAGACCATAGGTATGATAACGATCAAGCAGATTACCCAACCCAAGTAGTCACAGAGATGAAGTTAAAGTGTCATGTTCAAGAGGGACCTGCTACCATAAAGTCGTTTACACATTTTCCCATTTCCCCCAGTCACTGTTGACCAGCACCTCTTTATTTTTTTATCAAGCGTAAGGAGGATAACATATACTTGTTGTATAATTACACCCTTTGGGTGAATCCATCGCTATGTGATGTTTTAACGAGTCTAGCGAAGGTGAAACTTGGTCTTGTCATGATGGACAAGTTTGTCGCTATTTGATGTTTTAACGAGTTTAACGATAATGATAACTCAGTCCTTTTCATGTTTAGAGAGTTTGAAAAGGGACAAAAAGAAAACTCCACAAGTTCTTTTTTGTAGATTTGTCTCTCAAGTCCAAAAAAGCATAAAATAGTACAAGAGAGAACCTATTGACCATGTCTGATCAACATATTCCTTTTTCGTAAATAATCTATCTGAGTCAAGAAAAGGGTTAAAATTATACTCAGTAGATGTTATTTCGAATCCGTTCACGAGTTGAAAAATACAAACGCTCAACAATCTTTTGATATTTCAAGAGTCTGAAAAGAGCTTAAAGAGGACTCCACTTAGAGGAACGAGTGTTATCTATGATAAAAACTGCTTCTGGTGATGTTGGAACTTCTCAAAACATGTAATGGTCAAGACACTGGCTAATAAGACCACTCATTGCAATTGTTCGTCAAACAGGGTAAAACAACCAAGTGAAAGCATATGATCAGCCAATGAGATGGTGGCAATGGAAGGAGAAAAACCAGGGCTCGTCTCATGGAAGAGGCTAATAGAATGGATATCATGGGGGTTAAAATGGATATGGTTTCATTTCTACACAAGCTTGAACCATAGTGAACTATGCTTGGATTCAGTTTCATGTTTACACAAGCTTGAAATGAAAAACTATTCTTGGATTTAGTTTCATTTTTACATAAGCTTGGAATGAAAAACTAAGCTTGGGATTGGTTTACATGCCCCCATCATGATGACTTGATTCTAGGTGCATGTCCCCCAAGCTTCATTGCATTCAACTAAGTACACAACTCGTGGCTATGAGGTCGATGGAATGAAGGTTCATATACGAGATCAAGTGAAAGACTCAACTAACTCCAGGGGAGCTTGTTTCATTTTTTAATGAGCTTGACACAAGACAAGGAACTATGCTCATACCCTTTGTTTCATTTTTTAATGAGGTTGACACAAGAGCAAGAACTATCCTCATATTCTTTATTTCATTTTTTAATGAGCTTGACACAAAACAAGGAACTATGCTCATAGGACCTGTTTCGTTTTTTGATAAGGTTGACACAGCAAAAGAACTATCCTCATATTCCTTGTTTTGTTTTTTAACAAGCTTGACATAAGACAAGGAACTATGCTCATATGTTTTGTTTCATTTTTTATTGATGTTGACACAGTAAAAGAACTATGCTCACATTCCTTGGTTCATTTTTTCATGAGCTTGACACAAAACAAAAAACTACTCAAATTGGTTTACATTCCCCCAGCATGATGATTAGACCTTTGATTAGATCTCGTAAAATCCTAGTATGGTTGCCAATTTGTTATGTGGAATTTTGCATCTACGGATAAACACAACTTCCCTAAGAAGAAAGCTACACTTGGAAGAATCGATTTAAAGAGTTTAACCTTTTCCTATAGAAGATAAATAATACAAGGGACCTACTTGTTATCTTTCGCTTCCCTTTGTCTACTTTGAATAGCTCCCATCCCTCCTTCCCTTACTAAATCCACTCTATAAGTACGGGCAATCATAAACAAAGGACAAAATCCAATCAAAGCAACAGATTTATCTACTATAAGCAAATGGAATCGAAATAATTTACACATATGATCACCATACATAAAGAGAAGAATATGAGAAAAGGTGTAAATAACTTTATTAAATATAAGGAAGAGTTACAACCAAAGAAGTCTAATCCCATGTCACTCATCCAGCTTGACTTCCATCCTTCATCACACCAAAATCACAACACTCTGGCAGCATAACAATACTTGCTTACAATCTTAACCATCAAACCAATAATATCTCCTCACAAATTCTTCAAAGTCCAACCCGTGATCACTATGATGAGTGCTCAATTTATAGGGAAATGGAGGTGGTTTTCTCATAAATTGGGCATTGAATGGCTTTCCAATTTCGGAGTTAGTTTCCATGGAGGAAGGGATGAGAGGGTAGGAGGTTATTTGATTCATTCCCTATCCAATTTCGAGCTCATAGGAGAGGATAAGACATGGGAGTCTTCTAGAATGGTGTAGAATGTAGGAATATTCGCAGAACCCTATGAATATTTCACTCAATGTGGCCCAACATAGGTCAAAGTGGAACTAGGTGCTCTGCAGAGTAGGCTTGAAAGGGCCTAAGTGTTGTGCAACGTAGTTACCCCTGACCAAGGTTGCACTCGTCCGTTAAGGAGTCATTTCATGATGCCTTCGGGCCAGGAAAATCTCACGAATGATGGCACTCAAAGTGATGACTTGTCTATGGCACGTAGCAACTGAATTAGGGTTTGGTGAGCTGTAAAAATATTGATCTAAATGATGGGAGTGATGTGCCCAAATAGACCTATAACACACAAGGATGAGTTAGACAAGACAACTAACTATGCTCACATTATGTTATTACTGTGTAGTGTGCGAGAGAAACACTGGGCATATCTCTCCTCATGTTTCTCCAAAGGCCATGCACTCCAATCCACATTGATCTCCTACATGCATGCATGTTTCATGTTGTCATCACATGTTTGCTCGGATGGAAATGCTTCATGGATCACACACTAAAATAAATGTGTCTATAGGTTAGCCTCTTAAACAGGCTTCCACATTGGCATCAACTCCTTAACAATGGAGATGACTCTGCAATAATTCACTTTCTACATAGCTATTAGACTTAGTCAACAATCCACAACAATCAAACAATGCTCTGCTTCTCACATTCTACGTTGGATGCTTCTCCATGTAGCAGGTCTCATCCTCTACGCCTCTACAAAGCACTCAAAATAGAGTCGCACCTCTACAATACATGACCGAAACTCTTACCGACACTTTCCAACACAATCATTAATGTCTTTTAACACAATGAGCTCTCCACACACGGTGGTCACCACTGTCAGGTCAGTCTGATAGCAACCATATAACTAGCAGACTCATCCCTTTGCTCAACTATTGTTACATTGTCGTTGTTTAAGCCACACGCATTGCAAACCGCAAATGAACACAAAAAAAAAATAGCCCCAACATAGTCGTTTACACCATCAATGTTGCTTGTTCACTGCATTTCAGTGTGCAAGCTCAATCATCTCTCAAATTCACACGGTTTTCACTTAAACAACACTCTCCAACTGCAGGATATCAGAACCTCTGAGTTGGGTTTTTGATCGACGCATTCATTGCGCTGCTCTGACGTGGCACACAACAGCGCAACAACGTAAGGCTCAACACGTCTTCCACACTCCTCACTACTGAAAGTAATCTCTACTCGCTGTGATACTAGATCAGAACATGAAGACTCACTACATGAGCTTTCTTATGTCATTACTAAACACCATTATTTATACATACATGAGCTTTCTTATGTCATTACTAAACACCATTATTTATACATGCATTAGCCATAGAATCAATAGTAATCTTTGCTGACACAAATTCATTTCTTATCGACTCGTACCGACTATTAACTCCCTGTCGACTGGCACCGACAACTCATTGTCATATGAACAGGGATGGACGGCATCATGATCAATATTCTAACACTCGTTTCATAAGGCAATTCTATCATTTTCTCTTTGCTTTTTCTAACGTGGACTATAAGCCCGATTGTCCTAAAATATACTTGAATAGGCAGGAAATTGGATATGCATTATTAAAGTTACTGTCTTGTCTTTTGTGACTATGACAGGTGCTTCAATGGCATGTTACGCTACGAGCCCTTTTACTTTACTTGATTAATAGGTATTTTTGTGTATCTGTTATGGATAAATTCCCTATGAATATTTGGATAGATAAAGATTCGTTATTTCATTACCCTAATGTTTTTCATTGTGTCACAAAAGAAAAGTCAAAGTTGGAGGATTATAAAATTTATTTTTATATTTGTCGAACACAGAGTACATTGTAATAGTTTGGGTCAAAACGCTTTGGTTCGTAATTATTTTGCAAATTTTAGAAACTATTTCTAAAATTTATTATAGTTTTGGTCAAATTAAATATTATTTTTTTTGAAATTGAAAATTATTTTTTGAATTTTTCAAAATTTAATTTTTAATTTTGTTGTTGGTGGATGTCTAATTTTATGTAGTTTAAAATCAAATTTTCAGATGTAAAAATTATTTTAAAATTTTAAAAATAAGAAACAACTTTTAATCTTTAAGTGTCTACATAAATTAATTATCAATTTTTTTTTCCAAATTTATGGGTTTCTCGGTAATTAATATTTTCTTTCCTAAAAAAATTACTTGACATTATGATTCAGGTTTTTACTAACCATGGAAACTGGTCAATTTAAAAAAGAAAAGTAGAAACACAATATTACACCCATTTTAATTTTCTCCATATTTTTCCCCTACTAACTTTTATTATTGAATGGATTTGGTTCAATCACTTTCCTTAATAAACCTTACGTGTATTATATATTTTCACAATTCAATTTTAACTCATGATGCAACACAAAGAATAAAATATAAGTCAACACTATAATAAATAAGATTTTCTCTTTTGTCTTCACAATTCTAATCATAACATAAAAATATAAAATAAAAAAATATTGAATTACTAGTCATTGTAAATTTTGCATAAGATATTTTATTACTATATAATTCTTTGATAACTAGACATTGTAAATTTTTGTATTAGATATTTTATTATATATGAATTCTTTGCCACTCAGTTAAGAAACTACACGATACCTCATATCAATTTGATTTTTCTGATATAGAAATTCTAATATAGATTATTTATTTGTTGTTGAATAAGGATGAGTATAAATTTAAAGTTAAATAAATAGTTCGTTAGAATAATTAGCTTTCAATAAAGTCTTCACTTTTGTAACAACAATCATGTTGGGGCTAATGTTTCATCCAAAATTACCTATGCACGTATCTCTATTTTGTTGTAAGGTTATTTAGTCTATTAATTACTTTTGTTACTTCTCTTCCCCGGATTCAAATGTGTTTCATTATTAGATTTATGAATTTGTTAAGACATTATTATCAATTACTTTTTAAAGAAAAACAGGTACTACCAAACAATATTGCATATTACACTTGTTATGAAATATGCCATTATTGTAAAAAAGTGTAATTTTAAAGTACCATGTTTACTAATTTATTTTTATATATTATTAATATTAAAAAAAAAAATTAAACTTCTATGAAGCTAAAGCAACTGCAAATGAATGAGGAATGAGAGGTTCCACTAACAAGAAAACCCCATGAAACCCCAATAGAAGAATAAAAAAACTTAAATGTTATGAATAATAAAAAAAGTCCACGTCAAATCTAATAAAGTTTTTTTTTTTTCCCTAAAATATCAACTAGATGCGTATAATAATAGCTCATCATCTTTGATGCATATTTTCTTTATTTGCCGAAACCAGTAAGCATCAAATTTACATCAATAGATATGTGGAAGATACTACCCATAGCTATTGAATATTGATAATGAAATAACTGCACTTAAAAGTAATTGACAGATTAATTTTTGTATTATTGTTTCTTCACGGTTATTCAATAGAAAGAGCATTTTAGAAGAAAATACTAAAAAGAAAAAGACAATGTTGAATATACATTGTTCAGCCCATCATCTTTTCCTATCCTAGGTTAAATAGGTTAATTAAACATTTATTGGGAAATGTCAACCACTTTTCAATTTATGGAGGGAGTGGTTGGTATAAATACATTTTCACTACTCAGGAGGATATTTATAGGATATAGGAAAAAACATTACGTTGAAAAAATTAAGAATAATTAGTTTAGAAAAAAAAATAAAAAATATAATATTATTTTATAGTATCATTTAGTGTAGTAACAAGTTTTTTACACTTTTAGGTTAGGTTAGAATTAAGATTTATTCATATTACTTTTACTATTACAAGTATAATAATGACACTTATATTATGTAATGACCAGTTTTTTTTCTATCACTAATAAATAATATATTGTTGTTATATTGTTGTTCGGTAGCAATAGATGACTCATTAATAATATATTGTTCATTGGTAGCAATAAAAAGATGACTCATTATTTTTAATTTTTAGGTCTCAATGAAAATTGATGTAAAGGACACGGAACTTCAATATATTACGTAAGTATGTAAAATATTTTATGCAATTATTTGACATGGTTAATAACATACTTTCTAGTACGTTAACTTTTATATGAACTAAACTTTTAGTTGGGTACTTCTCACAACTATGGATATTTGATATATGATATGGCTAATTTCAACAATTTCTGAATTTATGGAGGGAATGGTTGGTATGAAAACATCTTTCCTATTGATGAGGATATTTATATGATATGGAAAAAATATTATGTTGAAAAAGATCAAGAATAATTAGTTTAGAAAATGAAAATATTTATATATAATATCATATTGTATCACGTAATGTAGTACCAAAATTTTTACTCTTTTAGGTTAGGATTAGGATTTATTCACATCACTTTTATTATTACGAGCATAATAATAGCCATTTCTTTTTCTATCACTAATAAATAATATATTGTTCTTTGGTCACAATAAAGAGATGACAAATT
Organism: Pinus taeda; assembly: GCA_000404065.3. NCBI lineage: Eukaryota > Viridiplantae > Streptophyta > Pinopsida > Pinales > Pinaceae > Pinus > Pinus taeda. Next base: position 58,425 of record APFE031759497.1, on the reverse strand, counting down.
GTTTTTAGCTTTTAGGTTTCAATGAAAAATGATGTAAAAGACACACGACATCAATATATTATGTATGTATGTAAAATATTTTCTACAATTATTTGACATGATTAATAACATACCTTTGACTAGGTTAACTTTTATATGAACTAAACTTTTAGTTGGGTATTTCTCACAACTATAGATATATGATATATTATATGGCTAATTAAACATCTATTAGGAAATGTCAACAACTCTTCAATTTATGGAGGGAACGGTTGGTATGAAAATATATTTCCTAGTGATGAGGATATTTATATGATATAGAAAAAACATTATGTTGAAAAAGATCAAGAATAACTAGTTTAGAAAATAAAAGTATTTATATATGCTATCATATAGTATCAGTAATGTAGTACCAAAATTTTTACTCTTTTAACTTAGGATTAGGATTTATTGACATCACTCTTATTATTACAAGCATAATAATGGTCATTTCTCATTCTATCACTAATAAATAGCATATCGAGATGACTTATTATTTTTAGCTTTTAGGTTTCAATTAAAATTGATGCAAAGCACAGGGGACTTCAATATATTATTTAAGTATGTAAATTATTTTCTACAATTATTTGACACGGTTAATTACATACCTTTCAGTAGGTTAATTTTTATATGAAATAAAATTTTAGTTGGGTATTTCTCACAACTATGGATATGGAGGATATGGTTACCTTCCTTATGCTATTACAATTGGTGGTAGTTTGATACATTATATGGCTCTATATTAGGCAAGAAATTTCCCAAATATTGGGAGTATTATTTATGGGTAGTGGAGAAGAGAATATTTTAATTACTATCATAATCATTACTCAGTACTGACGATGTCAATAGAACGAAATATATAAGGAGATATACATTTCAATTATTTGGTGAAGGAGCATCATTTGCTTGGCTAAGAACCTAAACTTTTATTGGAAGAAAAAGAATGTAGATATCTAGTACCATTTCATTAAGGACATGGTCCAACGATGTCAATAGAAGAAAATATATGAGAAGATATACATTTCAATTATTTGGTGAAGGAGCATCATTTGCTTGGCTTACACTTTTATTGGAAGAAAAAGAATGTAGATATCTAGCACCATTTCATTAAGGACATGGTCAAGGATGGAAATATTATAGTAAATAAAGTTGACACTTTATAGGTACATTAATGGGATATGTGAACACATTTAAATTCTAGTTGTAGCAGGAGCTTATGGGTTGTATGATCCCTACTAATAAGCTCATAATTTCATGCATTCTCCCTTATACATATATGAAAAGCTGGAGAATGTCTAAATACATATGCCATATTCTTTTCATTCCTATAATGGAACATGTAAAAATTGATTAAAATTAATAAGGATTTAATGTAGTGTAGTGGTAGGGTATATATACATAACATTACTAGGAAGTAAATCTTTACTAATGTTAAGGAATAAATGCAAAGCACTATTCAGCGATATAAGATATGCTTGAATGATTGGCCATTTGTTTTGGTTTGAAAATGTAGTATTTGAAGCATTAGAAAAACATAAATGATTTCAAGTTTTGTTATGGCTATCTATCAAGTAACAAAAAGAAACAACTATAATGTTGATCAATTTTTGTAGTTTTAGTTAAAAAAATTTAAAAACCATAAATACTTTGCCATATTTTTATATCTATTTATTAATTAATAAAATTCTGAAAACACAAATCATTGGAGAAAAATATATTTTAAATTATAATTTACACTTAAAATTTACTGAGAAACAATCTTGTTATAATGATATAACCATTTGATTGCGAAATAATAAATTACAATATATTAATGCTTTCAAAAAAATATTTAATTAATGACCTATTATTTCTTTTATCTACTTTAAACTGTTATATTTTATATTTCATTCATATTTTATAAAAATTGTGTTCCACTCCTCCCGCATCTAATTCTTTTCATTAAGAAAACAATTTTATTAAACTTTATAAACAGCACATCCAACCACTAACAGCGTTTCAATCATTTATTATTTTTTTTTGTGTAATGGCCTTCCACACCTCTACCTTCCCTCGATCTTTTCATCGATCAAAAATTTATTCAAATCATATAAAAAACGAAGCAAATCACTCTCATGATATACTCAAATCACTCGAACGTTTTTAAGCTGAATTAGTTATTACAGTATTGTCGTGTAATGGAGTATCATGCATTTCCAACGATGTAAAATATCGTTTTAAAATTGGATATATGAACATTGATATGAAGGCATCCACCTGCACCATAACATGCCACCTACTCAAATGTTTTCAATATCAATTTGATACGTTAGTATTGTCATCGAATCTTACAAAGGGACTGCGTGCGCTATAACAATTGGTAGCTAAACCTAGTTTATGATGCATCCTCAAACATGTAAACTATCATTTTAAAATTGCAGATCTGAACATTGATATGTAGGAATCCACCCAACTTGTCAGCACTCTCAATCACTTTAACAACATATTGCATCCTGCTTTTGATTTGTTTTCCGACCTGCATGTGCTTAGCAACCAGAAAAAAATATCAAGAAATTTGAGCACACACTCTCTGGCGTGTCATCGGTGCATGACATTGAATTGGCTCTGTATCAGAAACAAGAACAACTTACCGGCTTTGAATTAATATCAATCTTTTAATCCATACGAACGTGGGTAACGTATCTCATTGTAATATTATAAAAAAAGCAGCAATATGCCTGTAAGAGTAGTTTAATTACCTTCGTCCACACATAACAACAACGATTGGGCTACCTGTCTGCATCGAAATAGTTGGATACCCACTTATAGTACACTGAACATTTTATTTTGCTTTTCTCTCAGATTTATTTCATATTCGCCCGCTTTTACATAAAGGCGTTGCTAATATTCCAAAGTGTTGGTATTGGCTATAACCGTTCCCTACTTTGTGAGCATATATAGACTCACAGGTTCTGATCTATAAGGATGAAGATCAATATCCGGTACCAAAATTCAATTGACGGAATTAGCCTGCCACGGACATAGAGATATGATCAGGAATATGGCGGCTCCTTCTGATTATGAGAGCAACTATTCAGCATGGCACACACCTGTCCCCTATATCTTCGGAGGAGTGGGTGCCATGATCTCCTTGTTGGCGTTTGTCGCGTTGATTTTAGTTTGCTCCAGCTGGATGAAATCTAGAGGCTCCACACAAGAAAATAGTTTCACATTAGGTGATAGCCGTCAATCAAATTTTGGGTTAAATGGCGAAAGTTATGAGACGGTAAAGAATGTTATTACATCTTGTTCAAATGATGATGAGAAAGTAATAGTGATTATGGCCGGAGATAAAACTCCCAGCTTTATGGCTAAGCCTAGCTGTGTCTCTGCAATATGAATGTGCCAAGCTGTAGCTGGATGTACAGAGTTTTATCCGTTGCCGGATGTTTTAAAGTTTATAGGATATAGTCGTAGCTGTTTTACTTCTTATTATCGGTACAGATGTTCATTGCAAATACGAAGAAGATAGGAGAACAATATGTTTACTCCTAATCATATCATATATTGAAATCTCATGGATTGAGGTTGGAGTTATTTTGGGCATTTAATGGGTGTTTATTTGGCCCAATTTTGATGTATATTTTGTTTAATTTTGGTGATAAAATTTTATTAGAAAGAAAATAATTTTTCTATCTAATATTAAGTTTGATAGAAAAATAAAAAATATATATAAATATCTGAAATAATTATTACCAAAAAAATTTAATTAATAATTATGAATCATGAATAGAAACCTAAATTCAGAAATAAATTCAAGCATATATCCTAATCGATTAGGATTTCATTGATAATCAATTAGGATTTCATTAATATGAATTTGCAGAGTTTGATGCTTCATTGTTTTCGTCCATTTTGGGGTTACTAGTATCTCTTTGGGGCAGCCTTTCCCATCTGGAATTTCCATGTATGGTAGTTGGGGCATTAGCAGCGAAAAGGAAATGGTGGGGTTGGGATCAATTTCCAGCACTGGTCAGTTGAATATAGCCTTTACCATCCAATTTTATCGTCAATCTCTTGGCGAGTTAGCCCAGATCTAAATTCTTCCTACCCTACAATCCATTTTATTCAAAAGAAAAATTCAAATCGCTTTTAATCTCATACTCTCTTACAGTGGATGGATCTTTTCGATAATTTTCTAGCAGCGAGTGAATCAAGAAACTCGATCTGTATTGATATGAAGTTTTATAACAAGAATGATAGTATTATATAATGAGATAACCTAAATCTGTACAGCATCCCTCTCGCCTCCGTGCAATTACAGCATGTATTCTCCATCTGCATAGTTATCTTTATAGTTTTGTTAACAGTGTAGCTGTTAGAGTTCCATTGATGAACATTTAATCGGTATTATATCGAGGCTCAATGAAGGAAAAGGTATAGTCCGGGAGCGAGATAACCGGAAAGTCCCTTCCTGTAAACCGTTTTGGAAATTCCATTCAGAACCAGAAGAAAGCCCCTGACGTTGTGCTTCAAATTTTTGGTTTAGCTGATTATTAGTTTAGTGTATAATTTGCAGAGAGAGATTCATTCTATCTCAAAATGTTCCGCATAATTAGATGGTTGTATAACAAACGATGGGTAAATGGATATTTTATAATATGATGTTAAAAAAAATAAAAATAAAAAATTATGGTTTTAAAATATTATTATTATAATAAAATAAATAATATATAAGCTTTTTTAATGAATTGATGTTGGAGATTTTTACTTTAATAAATGATTGTACATTAATATTTTGTTTACAGATTTTTGGATAGACCATTACGGCTAGAGGGCCACATAAATCATCTTCAAACTACAATTTAGTAACTATAACATAACCAACATAGGACATACATGTAAATAAGAACAACGACAACCAATATAACCAACATCGGAAGCAAATGGGTTCCAAAACCAAACATCAACACTATGGGCTAGCGCCCCGTGGATTGTTCCATTGGGAGAAGAAGAAATGTAAGTGAGTCATCCAAATCATTATCCATAACCATTTAGCACCACATCAAAACCATGAAAGAAGAGCATGAACTAGTTCTTATAGGGCAAGGACCACCTAGTGAAAGCTACACCAAAACCATGAAGCAAATCATGAGCTAGCCCTTATATGGTGAGGAACAACCATTATAGCAACACAAACTGACCATCAAAAATCTATGAGTAGGCCCATACCATCCAAGAGGTTTGATAGGCAATAGTGAAGAGATATAGAAAGAGCCAATGAGCTAAAACATAAGCAAATTATGATGTACAAAGAAGAAAACTTTTAACAACTACCCAAGTACTATTTCCCAAACCATCACTCATTGTCTAGACCAAAACATGAAAAATAGTTGCTGTAAAAACTCCTAGAATAAACTAAAAAATCTTTACTAAGGTGTACCATTGTAAATTAGAAGAGATAATTGTAAAATTTGTAGGATTGTCAATAGAGATAGAGGGATACATAGTACCACCCGAAGGTTGAAGCATAATGCCTCCAAGAGGGTTCGACGAGTCCCCTGATGTCCAGTCGAACACCACAAAACCATTCACCCTAACTAGACAAGCATCAACATCATAAAGTAAATATCGAATGTTCCTCGAAAATCATTTAATGTCCTCCTAACCAAAAAGAGTTTATAATTGTCCATTTTTTTATTTCTTAAAACCATTCGAAGCAAAGTCTCCAATTGCTAATGAATTGCAAGTGAATGTAAAAAGTGTCATTTTCTTGAACCTTCCCTAGTCTGGGAGACATCAAAGGGCTTTATCTAGTAAAAAAAATAAAGGCGCTCTCCAAACTCATGTGCTTCGATTTGATGAATTTCCTTTTGTATTTCTAGAGGCACTGAGTCAAAATATGAAGCTAAAATGTCTGAAGCGAAAAGTCTCTAGGGATGTGAATGAGCTTGGCTAGCCTCCCCTCTTTGGCTAGCCAACCCTTGATGAGGAGGCATGATAGAAAAATCTAGACTACCACACCAAATAAGAGTCGAACCAACTAAAAAAACATAGGGGTTACATGATAAATTAGAAATGGCAGCGCCAAATATGAATAGATCATCCACCCAACACCCCAAACAAAGGTTTATACCAAGACTAATATTAAAGAGACCGAAAAATTCAAAGGACAGAAAAAGGGTAACCTAATTAACGTTGTGCTTGGATATGAAAAGAAACTAAATGATATGCCAATTACATTACCGTATATCCAATTTTCCTGAACCAGAAAATAGTTAGGCTTGTAGAAATAAACGAAGACTAAGATGCAAACAAGATGGTACAATAGTAGAGAAAACTATGAAACCCTTACACTAGTACCAAATTGAAAAATTGTTGGGGGAACATCAACTACATACCAAGACAGGATAGGGAAACAAGATACCTTTTGATTCATAAGTATGAAGGGTCAAGCTAGAAAGAACCAGCACCACTTCAATAAATTTCCCACATTTGAAGTTGTGGAGGAATAACATAAAGAAAATCGACTAAACAATCGCATTAACATAACGATATCTCCAGAGAAAGATGCCCTTGTCACTCCAAAATTGGAGCGAAGACTTGCCACTCCCCACCATAGAACGAAACTATTTCCCATGAAGCAATGGAACAACACTACCAATCCAATAAATTGGCTATTACCAACACTCCCAACACAACACACAGTATGACGACCACCCTCGACTGTAAAAATAGTCTAAAACCTAATCTAACGTAAACATAAAACACAAAACATAAAACAAGATTCTTATATATATTTACCTTCATTTTAAAATAGTTTTTGCTACAATATCATAGGTCATTATGATTACTTACCAATATCATATGTCCAAAAAACCATCACTCACTTCACCTCATATGACATTTGTTAATATGACAGTTTTTTAAAATAATCAATTCAATTAAAAGTAGAGAAATCGCATAACTGCATGGGATTTAAAATATTCTAGAATATTCTATTGAGAATAAATCTCTAGATTTCACATAATAATTATGGATAATTAAATTGAAATTTTTAAAGCCTATTTCAAAATAAACGAGGCAAATTATTGTAATAATTCTAATAAGAAAATAAATATTTTGATTATTAATTTAAAATTTTAGATTAGTTTTTATAATTAACACGTGGTAAAGAGATAAATAATTAATCCTTATAAAAAGGACTAATTTTGGATGTTAAACGGACAGAAATTTCAAAATACATATATGATTTTTATAAATTATTTTCATATAATATTATTGAAAATTATTTTTAATTTTAAAATATTTTTCTTTCATCTTTGTAACAAGGAAATTTAACCTTATTTCATATCTAAGGGTAAGACATTCATAAAATAACAACAAGATCAAGATCATCAAATCACTAATCTAACTTTATGTAAGAAGAATAACAGTGATCCTTCCTGTTATTATAAACAAATCTAATTTTCTGAATTAGATTAAATGGCTAGAAAAACTTAACAAAGGCTAGTTTTCGTTTCGAATTCTTTTCAATTATATTTTGAGATCATTAATTACCCATATTTCAAAAATGTGTTGGATAGTTAGCATTTCCTGGATGGCTAGTGGCAGCAAGTGTGTTGGCATTTATGTAAACATTCATGTGGGGAGATGTGTTGGGTAGTTGTCATTGTCTGAAAGTTAGCAAGAGTGTTGGCATTGATCTCAACGAGACTAGCATGGATGTTTGTGGCAGCAAATGTTGGCATTGATGTGCTTGATTTGTCAAGCTTAGGAGGAGTCCCATGGTTACTGCAATCTCTTGTAAAGAATCATCATAGTAGTAGGCTTATTGGAGAATCCATAAAATGATGACTATGATGGTTGGTAATCCCAGGATTTTGAGGCATTTTTGCATTAGGATATTTATGCAAATTGTCTTGGAGATTACATAGTTAGATAGTGCTCAGAAAGAGCTTTCCAATGATATATGGAAGTCTGTGAATCTCCTACTTCTTTGAGACATAGAGCTAGTCAAAGTGTGGTGCCCCAAAGATAGATGGCAGAGTTAACTGTGGTCTGTGGTCAAAGTGGTTACCAAGTTTGGTAGTTGGACAAAGTTGGAAAAGCCTTTAAGTGGAGATGCTAAAGGAGAGCCAGGCATATTTGCCATGGACAACAAACTAGAAGAGAGCTCCCTCATTGGATGATATGTGGAGCCCACCTCGCAGCCTAACACATTGGAGTTACCCCAATGGTATAGGATTGGTGCACAAATTAAAGTGTCAGTATGAAATTGAGGGGGCTCATGAGGAGCGCCAATAGAGTAGCAGACGACTTTTTCATTGGTCACAATAGAAGCCCACTTGATAGTATGGCCTAACGGAGCCACCCCCATGGTATAATTATGGTGCATAATGTTAAAGCACTAGGAAATGGTCACCAAGACATGGGTGTAGAGAGCATACCAATGGGACTTGAGAAGGATGATTATGGTGGTAAGGTTGGAAGTGGTAGCCAATGATAAAGGTGCAAAGAGTGACGCATAGTGAGATTAAAGGCCACAAATTCTGGCCACCAAGGGAAAGCTAAGCAGAACACAAGTTTAGGTGTCGTGCCGGCTAGCAAAATTATAAGACCAATATAGATGGAAGTCTGTTCAGGCCTGGAGGTGTTGGATGTTTGTTTCCTATACTGCAAATCACAAAGATCAGTGGTGGAGAACCACTTCAGGACCACTCGTCCTAATACTACAAACCAAAATGGATTTGTCTCGATGTTGGTTTCTTGATCCTAGTGGGTTTTTATTAACAAGGGAAATTGCTCCTGAAACTAAGGCCTTGAGGAGCCTTTCTCTCTCCTCTAGGGGTACATGTGGCAACATTTGGTTGGCTCTCAAGAGATGATAGTGGTAGATGATGTCAACATGATGTAGATATATGGAATACATTTGGCATGCATATTTGACATTTTTGGGTGGTTTAATGGGCCAAATTCAGGTGACACATGTCACCACTCAAAGAGATGCCATGTGGGGTTGATGATGTAAGCATGACATCATCTCTGAAGGGCTACCTAGAAAGGTTTGATTGGTGTGCACAGAGGAAGAACAGAGTTGACTAGGCGTCAGGTAGACATGGCCGTGTTAGAACATGGGCCAATGAAAAATGTGTCGGGCAGACCACACTAGGACAACTAATCTCGGTAAGGCCTTTTATTGGCCAGTGAAAGTTCAGATGGAGCCTACCAGATAGCTCATCTTATAGGAATGAACCTGAGGGTTTATAAAGGGAGTGGATAAGGAATACGTCAGATTATTGTTGGTTTTTGTTATATTCTTTCCACGACTAGCCCACGTAGTTACCCAGGGGTTACAGGGGGGGAGGTCACGAGGGGTTTGAGGGTACTTGTAACCCCACTCTTTGGGATCTAGGGCAGTGCCGTAAATTTTTTTGGTTTGGACCGTATGTTAGGTTGGGCAGACCCACCTATGGTTTTGTGCATGATTTTCGTATGTGGTATTGGACGCGATGGTTTTCGGTCCACGGTATTGGATGCTTCGGCATGTATAAATATGTATTATAACATTGAAAGGAATATAATGAAAAATCAAGCTGGTAGTCTCCGTTTTGGGATCCAGGGAAAAA
>APFE031759497.1:0-47798 GCA_000404065.3 Pinus taeda | reverse complement strand
CAACTACCTTGCAGTTTGATGAAATAGTCTCAGCCTTGCTGAAGGAGCAGATGAGACAGAAAAATATGGAGAGCTAGAATGGTGATGCCTTGTCTGTATGAGGATGGTCCTAGAACATAAACAAAAATAAGTCATCGAGTGGGAGATCTAAAACTAGAGGGAGATCTAAATCTCCAGGAAAACCTATAAATGTGGTGTGCTGGAAATGCGGAAAGGAAGGGCACTACAAAAGGGACTGTAAATCTAAAGTTCCTGATAAAGGAAAGGGATCTGATGATGCTCCTTCTGTAGAAGTGAAAACTACCTCAGATGAAGGTGGGGATGTGTACTTGGCTTCTCCAAGTACACATGTAGATCATGAGGCATGGTTGATTAATGCAGGTGCATCCTTTCACTTCACTCCCCATAGAGAGTGGTTTTGTGAGTATGAGAAATATGATAGTGGTGATGTCTTCTTAGGGGATGACAGCAAGGCCAAAATCATTGGTCGCAGAAATGTAAAGTCGAAGTTGCAAGGCAGAAGGGTTAGAACACTTCTGGGTGTTCTACATATTCCTGCATTGGCCAGAAATCGGATTTCTATAAGAAAGTTGGATGATGCTGGTGTAAAAATAGTGTTCAAGAAGGATACATGCAAAATGGTTTGGGGAGCACTGGTATTGATTCGGGGAGTTTGGATTGGAACTCTCTACGAGCTGTAAGGTAGAACTGTTATTGATGGGTGCAATAGTTTTGTGGTTCTTAAAAGTGGAGCAGAAAATCTAGTGGTCTCTGGAGAGAAGACCATGTTGTCGCATCAAAGGCTTGGACATATTGGAGAGAAGGGCCTTTGAATACGTCATGGTAAAGGTATGGTAGAAAGTATGAGTAATAGCTCTCTGGATTTTTATTTTTGTGAAAATTGTGTATATGCAAAGCAAAATCGGGTGAGTTTCCCCTCTAGTGGTAAGAGGGAAAAACATTTATTAGAGCTTGTGCACAGTGATGTGTTTGGACTTGTGAAGGTTCCATCACTGGGTAAGTATGTGTACTATGTATTATTTATAGATGACTTCTCAAGGAATACATGGATATATTTCCTTAAGAAGAAATCTGAAGTATTTTGATAGGTTTAAATAATTTAAGGCTCTTGTGGAAAACCAGACTGAGAAGAAGATAAAGTTGCTGAGGACAAATAATGGTGGAGAGTTTTGCTATAAGAATTTTGAAGAATTCTGTAAGAAGTGTGGTACAACATGGCAGAAAACTACTCCATATACACCTCGGGAAAATGGAGTTGTAGAAAGAATGAACAAGATGTTGATGGAAAGGGCAAGAAGCATGCCCAAATGTGCTAGGTTAGGATAGGAATTCTAGGCAGAGGCAGTGGAGACAACATGTTACCTAGTCAACAGATCACCCTCATTAGCGTTGGAGGATAAGACTCCACAAGAGGTATGGACTCATAAGAAACCCTCTCTTTCACATCTGAGGGTATTGAGATGTGATGCATATGTACATGTTCAAAAGGAGAAAAGCACCAAGTTGGATAGTAAATCTGAAAAGTGCATCCTTATTGGGTATAAGGACGGTTTAAAAGGTTATAAGTTTTGGAACCTAGTAACAAGGAAGGTTGTGTACAACTGAGTTGTGGTGTTCAGAGAGATGAAAGATGTTATTAAACATGATGTCCAAAAAAAGGAACCTAAGAAGATAGAGTTTGAGCTAAAGGAGGAAGAATCAGACTCTACAACAGAGGAGAAATTAGAAGATGAAGAGCCACAAACTCTGGCTGTGAGAAGATCAGTTCGAGAAATAAGGAAACCAGAAAGGTATAGTCCACCTGCTTTCTGTTCAAATTTTTCTTTGTCTGTTACTAATGATGATCCCAGAACAGTGAAGGAAGTAGTGGATTTAGAGGATTGAAAACTCTGGAAGGAGGCCATGGTTGATGAAATGACATCTTTGCACAAAAATGAGACTTGGGATCTGGTGGAGTTATCAGCTGGAAAGAAACCCATTGGCAGGAAATGGGTGTTCAAGAAGAAGACATATGAAGAAGGAAAGGTGGAAAATACAAAGCTCAGTTAGTAGCAAAATGTTATTCCCAGGTGCTGGGAATTGATTTTGGTGATATTTTTTCTCCTGTTGCCAAGTTAACTTGTATTAGATTACTTTTATCTGTTGATGATACTTTTGATTTTGAGGAAGAACAGATGGATGTCAAGACAAAATTTCTTCATGGGTATTTAGAAGAGGAGATCTGTATAAAGTAACCTAAAGGATTTTTTGCGAAGGGTAAGAAAGAACTGGTATGCAAGTTAAAGAAGTCTCTGTATGGGTTAAAACAGTCACCAAGGATGTGGTATCAAAAATTTGATACATTTATATGGGGACTTGGATTCACCAAAAGAAAAGCAGATCACTGTGTGTATTTTAATTTTATTGGTGATTGTGTTATTTATCTCGTCTTGTATGTGGATGATATGTTGCTGGTTGGAAATGATAAATAAATTATCCAGTATTTGAAGACCCATTTGTCCACCAAATTTGACATGAAAGATCTTGGCACTGCAAACTATATTTTGGGCATGGAAATTAAAAGAGATCAGGAAAAGAGGAAGCTCTAGTTAAACCAGAGGAAGTATGTCAAGACAATATTGCATAGGTTTAATGTGCATGATAGTAAACCGGTGAAGGTTCCTATTCCTGTAAGTGTGAGGTTATCTGTTGAACAGTGTCCCAAGACATAGGAAGAGTAAGAGGACATTTATCGTGTTCCACATGCAAGTGAAGTCGGTAGCATCATGTATGCAATGGTCTGTATTTGACCAGACATTGCACATATAGTGGGAGTATTGAGCAGGTTTATGTCAAAACGAGGGAAGGAGCACTAGACAACAATGAAGCGGGTTTTCAGGTATTTGCGTGGCACTAGTGATTATGGTTTGCGCTACCAAGGAATACCAAGATTGGATAGAGTGTTGGATATTCATGGTTTTGTTGATGTAGACTGCGCTAGAGATCTGGATCAGAGAAGATCTACAAGTGGGTATGTGTTTAACATATTTGTAGGTGCAGTCAGTTGGATGAGTAAGAAACAATCTGTAGTGGCACTATCAACTACAGAGGCAGAATACATGGCGACCACTCTTGCAAGCATGGAAGCAGTTTCGTTGCAGAGATTGTGTTCAAGAATGGGGTTAGTATAGGAAGCTCTAAGGATAGACTGTGATAGCCAAAGTGCAATTTTCTTGGAAAAGAACCCTGCATATTATTCAAAGACAAAGCACATTGATGTTCAATATCACTTTGTAAGGGATATGATACATGAAAAAAGAGTGTTGCAGGTAAAGGTGGACACTTTGAAGAATACTACAGATGCATTGAAAAAATCTGTCACCTTTGAGAAGTTTTCTTGGTGTAGAGAAACAATGGGCATTACAAGGCTAGATAAATGACTGAGCTCCCCTGTGCCCCCTATGGAAAGAAAACAACAAGTGGGAGAATGTTGGGTTGTGTTATATTCTTTCCACGACTAACCCACAGAGTTACCGAAGGGTTGGACGGGGGGAGGTCATAGGGGGTTTGAGGGGTACCCATAACCCCACTCTACGAGGTCTATGGCAGCGCCCTGGAAGATTTTGGTTTTGGACCGTATGTTAGGTTGGACGGACCCACCTATGATTTTGTGCATGATTTTCGCATACGGTATTGGATGCAATGATTTTCGGTCCATGGTATTGGATGCTTCAGCATGTATAAATATGTATTATAACAATGAGAGGAATATGATGAAAAATCAAGCTAGTAGTCCTGATTTTGGGATCTAGGGGAAAATCTCTATGTATATGTGTTTTATGTGTTATGCTCTCATATTGTTTATTTTCTATGTGTTAGAATTCATATGCAGGTAATTTCTCTATGGGGTTAAAATCCACAATTATAAAGCATTGGGACATTGAGGAGTGCCAAACATCCTTGTGGTAGACAGACAACAAATTAGAATGAGGTGAGGTGGTCTCCACATGAGACATCAACCCTACGACATGACCTCGATGTGTGTATAAAGATGAAAAGGCCTAATGTGTCGAGATATAAAGAGGTATGGGCTAATCCTAGACCCTTGGTCATTTCACATAGAAATATGACGAAGCATGTAACAAAATGACAAAGGGGCAAGATAAAAGTGTTGGGCTTCTGAGCTTTTTCCTGAGCCCCAGGCCTTGGTCATTCCGTGTAGAAATTAGACGAGTGGCGTGGAGCCATTAACAAAGGGCATTTAGCCCATGAAGGGTGTAGAGGAGCTTACCACCTAAAGGCCTAGCCAATGGTTGTAGAGACCTGGCACTATGGTAGAAAAATAGTTAAAATGACATGAGAAAAAGGGGCTATAATAAAAAAGGGCCTCATAGTTATATTTGTTAGTGATTTGGCACATTCAGCTAACCTTGGAAATTGTGCCATATTTGGAAGACCTCTATAGGTTTGTTAATGGGCTTGAACGAGTTGACAAATCTGAATTATGAATGGAAGTCAATGACTGATTAAAGGCATAAATGACCAAAATGTGCGGGACTACTTAATGGCCCTAGTTCCAAGAAAATTCATCGTACTTAAATGTCTCTCATGTAAGGAGGAATTAAAAGGAAATAAAAAATGGTATAGAAATCCATGTTGTGTGTGTAGACAAAGCTTAATGGAAAAACTCGTTAGGGTGTGTTGTTGTACTGAGAATCAATTCTCAAGATGGAGAAAGGCTCACGAGCCCATTCCCTATTTAATGCAACTTCAATGGCCAGGAAATTTGATGTAAAAGCAACATGGAGATCCATGATTAGTACACTCTTCGATAGAGTGTGATTTACTATTGAGACAACATAGACGAGTGTGCAACAAAGGAACAAAACTCAACATTGTAATTAAGAATAGGGGTGGTAGGCAACATTGTTGAGTCAGCTATGTGGAAGATCTCTATGTGTGAGTGTTGTTTATAAGAGGCCACGTGTGCTTGTGTTATAGAAAGAGGTTATGTGTGCCTATGTTGAAGATGAAAGAGGTTGAGTGTTTTGGTTTTGATGTGTCAGGCCAAGAGAACTTGTGGAATAGAAGAGGGTCAACAGTGGAAGTCTGATGTGGCAAAGTGGAGAGAGAGTTGTGAGGGATGTGATGAGTGACTGTTGTTTAGATCAAGAGCAGGCTACTATAGAATAAGTAGAGGACACAATGTTACATGTGCCAAAACGCTGCTAAGGAGAACAAAGTTGAAAACAAGTAGAGAGGTTGTTAATTATAGTGAGTTGTAAGTTTTATTTTAAGTGTGGGTTGGAGCTTGCATATAGGAAGTTGGTGCTTCCATCTCTATTGGGTGTATGAGAAGGCTTGGGGATTGGTGCCTCTTGCAAGTTGGTTCTTGAATAAATCCAAGGAGTTGCATATTGGTGCTTGAAAAAAATCCATGAAGTTCGTGCTTCTAGTAATTTGATTAGGTGCCTACAAAAGGAGGTTCTTGGTGCTTCCTGCTATTGGGTGTTTGCAAACAATCAAAGAGATTTGGTGCCTCCTATGAGTTGTGTCTCAGAAATAGATGATGTAAACCTTTGTGTCGAATTTGTATGCTACTGATGGTGTGTATGTTCATGTGATGATGTCATATTGCTACCACATGTTATGTTGTTTGTTTTTATATGGATGGTCTCCAAGTTTGAATGAAAAGTTAAATTGGCATAAAATTTTAAATTAGCCTTAGTACTCATTCAAATCTCGTCTTAATATTAAACATTGTTTACAATAATTAGTATCATAGAAAAGTTTTTTTTAGGAATATCTTAATCACTAGAAGGAAGATCAAAGTGAAACAATGGCTAATCAAGTTTGGCTAACGATAGAAGGAGTTCCATTTTTAAATGGATCGAACTATTAGCTCTTGAAGATTATAATGCAAGCCTATTTAATGGTAATCAATAAAGACATTTGGTTTTTTATGATATATGTAGAGAGGAATGAGTTCAAAACAAAAGAGAAGGAAATCATCATCAAAGGGATGTCTGAGACAAATCTTGAAAAAGTGAGCCATTGTGAGTCATCAAAGGAGATACTGGATAAACTGTAATGCCTATATGGAGGACAAAGATATGCAGTAATAGAAGAGGTTGATGAACCTTGTTTCTCAAGTAGTGAACTTGAATTTATGAAGTCTGTTGATAATGAGAAAAGGAAAAGAAAGACAAAGATATAGGTGTCTCAAAGGAAAGATTCTCAAAATATTGAAGATCCTTCTTCCAATAAGAAATTTGTTTCCCATCACTCTTGAGTTGATGATGATGAAGAATCAGATTAAAGGCCATGCTGCTTGGGATGTAAGTTATTAGTTTGTGATAAATGTAAATAAATATGCCATTAATTACCTAGATTTTCATGTGAATGGATGAGAATGGAATACTCCTCAGACCTATGGAAATTTTAATGGACACAGAGATGGGTTTATAGCTTTCTTGTGTCTCATCTACCACCTTTGATAGCAAGGAAAAGCATCTAGATGAAAGGATTTATTTTAGGAAGAAGTTGATCTCTGTTGTAAAAGAGATCAAGGAGCTATCAAAAGAAAATCTCAAGAAAAAGGAGCAATTGCATGAGCATGAGATTGAGAATTAGAAGTCAAGCAAGACAATAGTTGATCTAAATGCTCAACAGTAATAGGCTAGAAGACTGAATGGGAGGGTAACCATTCAGCTAGGTGAAAGAGAAGCTCACTATGAGAGACTACAAGGTAAAGTATTCTCACTGAGACATGACTTAGAAAAATAATTTAAAGAGTTATCTTAATACTATAAGCTTGAGGATAGAACAAAGGATATGAATGAGATTCTTGTTAAGAAAACATCCCCACTCATTAAGGATGGTTTTGGTTTTGAAGAAAAATCAAGCTCCAAGAAGGAAAGGACTGAATGGTGAGTTATCCAAGTAAGGGTAGTTGGAGGTTCCAGCAACAACAAGGAAAAATAGATTGTTGGAAAACAACAACATTAAGAGAAGAATAGGAGCAACATAATGGTAATAAGAAAAAATAGGTAGATAAATAGAAGAGTACCAAGTAGTAGAAAGGAAGAATTCAAGGATGTAATGCAAACTACCATGGGAGGTACATGAAAAACTAGCAGAGGTCCTTTCTCCCTCAAGGAAAAATATCTCATGGAAAATGTATCTTCTGTTATCAAAAGCATTTTTATGTTTATTGTTTCTCTTGCAATAAATTTTGACATAAATCCATAGACTATAGATGATGTGCAAGAGAAAAAGATACGTTGGGTAGAAGCAACCCAAGAATACACAAAGTCGCTAGGAGTAAGAATGTCCGAAACAATAGAAGTTTTGGCAAGAATGTTGATGACAATAGTAACTCCTCTACCCGATTCCTATGCTATGTCAAATTATACAATTGTGTTAGTCTTGGGCACAATGAAGAAAGTTACAGATCTTAGAAGACAAAGCCTACTTCTCAACATATGCATGAAAATGTAGCATCTAAGGATTTGAATATAAAAAGGGAAAATAAGGCAAAAAAATACAGGATTGTTTTCAAGATTGTATCAGAAGCATAGGTTTAGAAGAGTAGGAATAAATCAGAGGAAAAACAAAAATAAAAATCTTCTTACCCTTGTAGAAAGCCCCATTCAAAGGTAGGAATAATATATTGAGAAAGAGAGAGGAACAAAAAGAGGAGTGTCCTCCAGCCACACGTAGCTAAGAAAAAGCTCAAAAAATGGAAGAGCTGATCTGGATTTAAACAAGAACATAAAAAATTATAGATATAACCTTAAATATAGAGATTCAATAGAAATAATACTTCATTTCATTGATGTAAATTACTGAAATACGCTTACAAATAGAAATAGAAATAAACTAGCTCGGGCAATGGTAGCTTATCTCTGAGAAGATATGAGGCGGCTACATGCCTCTGAATTGTCTTACAAGGAGGCTCAAAGGCCTATTTATTGTTGAGAAACAACAAAAAACTGTCAACATCCAAAAATCTAATGCTAGGAGATGAAGCGCCAAACTATGGGCCCTGTTTTGGGTAAATTGGTACATCAACTTCTTGGGGTCGTAACTTTGTCATACAATCTCTGTTTGACACGCACAATACCTCGCTAGAAAGATCTATTGGAGGAATATGAATTTGGGATTAGAATAAAAAATCCATAGACCCATCGTTATCCCAGATTTCCCAAAAAACACATTTAGGGCCTCAAATCGGCTCCGGAAGTTTTGGACTTGAAAAACTTCCAAAAATAGTAAATTGTGCTACAAATAAGGAAATTGAAAAATTGAAAGAAATAATGGTCGAGGTCCAACTGGAATAAGTGGGTGGCCACCAATATCCACTTGGATCATTCCTCCATTTCCTTGAGTTCCACCATGAGATGAGCAAACTTCTGCTGAACTTGGTCCCTAGTGAGCCACTTGCCCTGGTGAAGGAGTTAGCTTGCTTTGACAACTTGATATAGTTGGATCATTTGTTGTTGGGTGTTCTTGCCCTATGTGTTTATGATTCGATCAATTTTGGCATGTTCCATGAAATCTGGATTTAACTTTGTAGGTGTGAGTTGCTCTGCAATGTCTGATGTGTCTAGCAATGGTGGGAAGTATAGTTGAAGGCAGTCCACATTGAACAGTGGGTGCAAACTAAGGAATGGGGGAATATTGAGCTCAAATGAAGTGTTTCCCACAACCTTGGTAATTTTGTATGAACCATATCAATGTGGTTTGAGTTTCTGATGGGCTCCGGTAAGGTGTTGCTTATACAAATGCAACGAAACCTTGTCACCCACCTCAAACTTGTGTGGCACCTGATGCTGAACATATCGCTTCTTATATTTGGCATTTGATTTCTCCAGAATGTCATGTGCCTGCTTGTAGATATGTTTGATGTGCTCAATGAAGTTTTTTGTGTTATCAATTTTGGATTGGACATGAGCTGAATCTGTGTGAGTAGCTACAAATGGCATGGCCACATGAATGGGACATAGTGGCTAGAATCCCAAGCCCACCAGAAAGGGGTTGTGGCTAGTCGAGTTGTGGAGAGCTCGATTATAACTGTGTTGGAAATAGGGAAGGTTCTCATCCCATGTGCGTTGATGCTTTGAGTTGTACATGCGCACTATGTCTGTGATCATCCTGTTGATGACCTCTATCTGACCATCAATTTGGGTATGGAAAGTTGTGGACTTAGTGAGCTTGGTGTCCAGCATCGATCAAAGACAGGACGAAAATGCACTAAGGAACCTACTCTACCAATCTAAGATGATAGATTGTGGGATCTCAAAGTGTACCCACACTCGTACAAAGAAAAGTTTAGCAGTGGCTTTTTTTGTGATATTCCTCTTGCAAGCCGCCATAATGCCCATCTTCGATAATCTATCGATGACGACAAAAACACAATCATTTCCATGCTTAGTAGAAGGAAGGCTTGACATCTAATCCATGGAAATGGATTCCCAAGGTCAACTAGGGTTATAAAGAAGACTATAAAGGACTTGCCTCTAGATGGTTGGTTTTGAAATGGCGCAGGCAGTGTAAGCTCGAATGTACTTCCTGACATCCTGTTGAAGACTTGACCAATAGAAATACTTCTATTATGCTGCCACCATTTTCTCGACCTCGAAATGCCCAACATCCCGACTATAGTGCGCTTCCTAATTCATCTTGGCATGCTCACTCAAGGAACACAAAGGTGACCCAGGTGGCATAACAAGCCATCCTGGAGGTGACAATATGGAACATGCTGACCCTCCTAAAGAGTATGATATGTGTGGCCAAATTTTAGTTAGCTTTTGTAGAGAAGTGGCCAATCAGAAGTCTTGTGCCCTCAAGAGGTCAGCACGGTGGTTAACACCATGATTGATGCTCGGCTGAGGCAATATGCAACATTATTTGTGCTGGCCTTCTTATACTTTATATTCTAATGGAACTGTTTCAGGTATGTGGACCACTTGTGATGGTGACCATTCTGCAACTTCCTTTGCATATGTATGAATTGCAGGGGCAACTGGTCTATGTGCATGATCGTTTCCTTCCCCAAAATGTAATGCTTCCATTTTCGGTAGGCCTGCACAATGGAATACATCTCCTTGTCATAACTGGGATACTTCTAGATTGTCTGTGAAAGTTTTTCACTATGATATGCCATTGGATGCCCATGTTCAATAAGGAATGCCCAAATAGCATATTCAGAGGAATTTTTCTCGACCTCAAATAGTTGTTGCAAGTCTAGTAATGCGAGCATTGGTGCCTAGCAGAGGAGATGTTTCAACTCTTTGAATGCCTTCTGTTGAGATTTAGACCAAAAGAATTTTACATTCACTCCTCCCTTGGTGACATGACTCAATGCAAAGTGATATGAGAGAATCCCAAGATGAACTTGTGGTATAAATTAGAAAGTCCCACAAAGTTGCGGAGCTCCGTCAGAGTGGTTGTTGATGGCCAATCTTGAATGATTTTGATATTGGTTGGATCCACATGCACCCTTTGTTCATCAATAATCTAACCAAGAAACTGAACTTGGGTGATGCCAAAAGTGGATTTCTCTAGATTGGCACATATCTTGTGTTGCTACTATGTGTGGAGAACCTGGCGAATGTGATGGAGGTGCTCCTCCCAACTGGCTGATGATCAAGATGTTATCCGATTATACCACTACAAATGAGTTGGTGAATGGTCGCAATATTTCATCCATCAGCCTCATGAAGGTTGCATGGGCAATCTTCAACCTGAAAGGCATAAAAAACCATGTGAAAAGGCCCTCCTTGGCTTTGAAGGCAGTCTTCCACACATCGGAGGGTTCGATTGGTACCTGGTGATATCATGACTTCAAGTTGATCTTGTTGAAATATTTTTCCCCCATCAATTGGTCCAGAAGGTCATAAATTCGTGGGATCGTGTACCTATTCTGGACAATGATCTTGTTCAGAACCTGATAGTCAATACCTATTCTCCAACTCCCATTCTTCTTCTGTACCAACACAATCAGGCTCCCAGGGGGCAATGAACTTGGTCAAATTACCTTTTTGCAACAATTCCTGAATCTACCTCTTGATTTCATCATTCTTTAGAATGGAGCATTGATTGATTGGTCCATCAGGAAGTAGTGCACCTAGGGTCATATCGTTGGAGTTCTTGACCTGACAATGTAGAGGCACCCCTGCGAGGGAGGTGAAGATATCCTCGTACTCCTCCACTACCTTGTTCAACTATTGTTGTCGTGCAAAGGGTCGTGTCTGGAGGTCGTATCCATCCTCTTCTTATTTCCTTGAGGGCATATCATCAAGGAAACAATTTCCCAGTTTTGGAAATGAGCATACCACATTGTTTTGTAGTAACCAAATAGATGGTGGTAGGCAGTGGTACATCCGATATCTTATACAACTTATTTCTCAAAATAACAATAATAGCACAAACCCTAGACTCATACACACCATGTTGCTTCCACAAGTATGGTTAGCCTAATAATACATCACAAACATAAAGGGGAGAATTGTCACACAATACCTCATCCATGAAGGACTTGATGTTGTACGGAAGGTGACACTGCTGGCTCACACGAACATATTGTCCTTGGTGAAGCCACCAGATGGTGTATGATTGTGGATGTGATGTGGTCGGTAAGCCTAGCTGCTTCACGACCTCTATCGAAATGAGGTTCTTTTGGCTGCTATTGTTGACAATGAACTATAGTGGGGAACCCTTTACCCACATATGGGAGTGGAAGAGGTGCTCCTCCTCCTTTGGATCTTTGGGTTACTCCTTCTGGATCTTTGTGGTGGAAACCATGGCAATGGGCTCTGCATCAATAATCTACTTCCATTTTTCATTCCCCTTATCAGGTTCTAACTCAGTGTCAGAACATGCATCTGATTGTGAGTACTTTAGCCCGGCCACAAGTGACTACCTATCCCAACACTCACTTGTGTTGTGAGTGGAGCTCTTACGGAACTCACACCACTTTCCCATGTCCTTCTTCATCTTCGCGGTGTTTTTCATTGCTTGCAGCTTCGGCGGGTTGTCTTAGGCCACCTTGCCTTGGCTTTGTCCATTTTTTAGTGGTTTGGGGGCACCTTTCCCGTGCTTTGGATTCACAGATCCAAACTCTCGCTTCTTCTGTTTAAACTTTTGCTCAATTTGACAGTGTATCGGTATGTCATGTCGAGTGAGGAGATGTCCAGGAAATCCATCTCATCCTGATGTACTTGTGTCGGAAGCCATGGTATTTGGGTACTAAATGAAGCTCAAAATCCTTGATAGCCAACTTTGTGTAAAGGGTATGAAAAATATTGGTAAACTCTGGCACATCTTGCTCCCTTCCCTACCATAATGTGGTCCACTTTATGTATTTATCCTCATAGCTTTTGACAGGGTAGTGTTGTTCCTTGATGGCATTCCAGAATGAATTTGAAGTTGGTGTGACTAAAAATAGTGATGTATTACTTTCATCCTTATGCTCGTAATAAGCTTCCCACCAATCGTTGATGTGGGGGGCAGCTTTGAGATGAGTGAAAGTGATCCTTTCTCGGTCGGAAAAATCATGGACAGAAAAATATGCTTCTAGCAGATTTAACCACTTGTCCACAACGTTTGCATCTATCTGAACCTCAAATATGGGAATTTCAAAGTTAACTTGTACCTTAAATGGTGTGGCGCTTCTAGAGTAGCTGCTGGAAGTAGATTTGTTGCCCCTGGGTAGCCGCTGAAGGATTTGGGCAAAGTTGTCAATCATCGCATTCCTTTGTCGATCGAGGGCCTCTTCAAGCAAGATTTTGATAGGATCTCTTGCCCCCTCATCTTTTTTTTCATCTGCCATGGGAGGCCATCAAGATTTGTGAGATTGGTCTTGTAGATGTTCGACCAGTTCAAGCCCTATCTCGTTATACCCTGACCTCGTTCGGGACGTGGAAAGAAAAATAGAGAAAGAGAAGATTGTTGTGATACCACTGATATGGATTTAAACAGGAACAAAAAAATTATAGATATGACCATAAATATAAAGATGCAACATAAATAATAATTCATTCCATTGATGTAAATGATTGAAATACTCTTACAAATAGAAATGGAAATAAACTAGCTTGAGCGATGGTAGCTTGTCTTTGAGAAGAGATGTGGCGGCTACATGCCTCTGAACTATCTTATAATGAGGCTTGAAGGCCTATTTATTGTTTAGAAATAATGGAAAACCTTAAACATCCAAAAACCTAACCCTAGGATATGAAGTGCCAAACTATGTGTCCCGTTTTGGGTAAATTGGTAAATCAACTTCCCGGGGCCGTAACTTTGGCATACAATCTCCATTTGACATGCACAATACCTCGTTAGAAAGATATATCTGAGGAATACAACTTTGGCATGAGAAACATTTATCCATGAATGGATGTTGTTCCCAAGTTTTCCAAAAATTGTCGTTTGGGGCCTCAAAATGGCTCCAGAAGTTTTGGACCTCAAAAACTGCCAAAAATAGTAAATTGTGTTACAAATAAGGAAACTGAAAAACTAAAAGAAACAATGATGGAAGTCAAAGTGGTATAGGTGGGTGGCCACCAATATCCACCTAGATCAAGAGGATAAGTTGGAAAGTAATGTTGTTGTCAAAGCTCAACCAAAGAAGGTATGGATGAAGAAGAAGGATGATCTTCAAAATGGGAGTAGATCCTTTGTTTCTGTTCATCCAAATAATGTAATGGCCTGAAGGGAGGCTGAACAAGTTAGATGCAAGTTTAACAAAGCATCTATGGAGATATGAATCTCAACATTTAAGGTATCACTGAGTCCCTTGCTGATTACAGTAATGTATTTCTTTATTTCAAATGTATGAAGATTGAAAGAAAATGGAGACAACAACTAGGATGACTTCATGGCGAGTACAAAACAAAAATTTATTTTGTGAGAAAAGGATGAGTTGCAACATAAATATGGAATGAAAAAAGTTCATCCATGCTTAAGTCAGGTAGCTAGGATCAGTCCCCACGCAGATGTAAAGAAGTTGTGACAAGAGACTAGACAACATTGGCTCAGGGGAGCTACTTTATTTAGCAGTAGCAGGCAACAATTTTCATCTTCGGGAAAAAATATTGCTTAGAGAATTAAAGGTTTTCATCTTGGGTGAATTACCCATATTTGATTTAAGTTGTGAATTTTATTTTTCCTAAAAGTCTTGTGTCATGAAACACAATGGGTACAAGGTTTGAATGTCCCTTATATTTCAATTGCAATCGTTATGTCAATTGGTGGTCTGGGTTCATAAGGAGAAACCTTTTGTGCAAATGGGAATTTCCTTTTGTGAAGGACTTATTAGAGCTTGCCTGGTACAACATCCAATTTGTATCAACTTCTTGGTACAATTGGTATTATTTAAGGATCAACCCATATGGAAGAGGTATGGTCTTAGGGGGGGCAGTGATTGAAATAATTAGGAGTAGTGAGCATGGAGGGTGAAGTAGTAGCAATAGTGATGAGCGAGCTCAATTCATCCCTAATGGTTTGTATTTCCAATAGTAGCAATACCATGTGAAAGTTTAATTATTATCAATTTCCCTTAAGTGGTATAAAATATGCATTGACAGAGATACAATTCAGAAGATAACCTAAGGCATTCAAAACTAGAGGAAGTCAAAGAAGAGGTAGTATATTTTCAAGGGGAGCATATCACATATGTCTAGTTCATAGAATGACAACAACCACAAGTGGGCTGAGTTTGGGTGACAAACTTCTAATCCCTCATTAGAGATATATACCATCCCTTGAGAATAAAATTTTTTCATAAGCATATTTCACATCAACAACGAGACCTTTAGTCATTGATTATAATATGGAGAATAAGTAGCTTATATCCCTTTATGATTGATGTCGAAGCAGGAGATAACTATTGGAAAAGTTGTGATGGCCCATGGGGAGGAGAGAAAGCCATTGGTGGCTCATGCAATAGAAGTGTGGAAGAAACATGAGCATTGGCCACTAATGAGTAGAAATGATGAGGTGTCGTCATAAATTCTAAAGGTGGAGATTGTTGAATGACATCGCATGGATGGCTAGTGGAAGCAAGTGTGCTGGAATTGATGTCAACAATCATGCTGGGAGACGTGTTGCGAAGTTGGCATTATTTGATAATTTAATAAGAGTATTGGCAATTATGTGGATGAGACTAGCATGGTTGTTTATGAAAATAGATGTTGTCATTTATGCATTTGATGTTCTAAGCTCATGGGGATTCCCATGGTTGCTACAGTCCCTTGTAAAGAATCATCATAGTAGTAGGCTTATTGGAGAAGCCATAAAATGATGATTATAATGGTTGGGAGTCCCAGGCTTTCGAGGAATTTCTACATCACAAGCTTTTTGCAAATTCTCTTGGATATGGCACAGTTAGATAGTTCTAAGAAATATATTTCTAACGATACGTGGAAGTCTATGAATAGCCTCCTAGTTTGAGAGACAGATATAGTTAAAGTTATGGTGCCCCAAAGTTAGATGAGAGTTAAATGTCAACTTGCATCAAAGTGGTGGCCAAGTTTGGAAATTAGACAAAGTTGGAAAATCCTTTTAGTTGAGCCACTAGAGAAGAGTCGGTTGGATGTCTTATGGACAACCAAGTAGTGAAAATCACCCTCATTAGCTTATAGGTAGAGCCCACTTGAAAGCCTGGCCCAATAGAGTTACCCTAGTGGTATAGATTTAGCGCAAAGCTTAAAGAACCAGGATGCAATTCAGTGGGTTGATGAGGAGCTACCCAAGTATTATAATTATGGTGCACAAAGAGAAACCACGAGGAAGTTTTCTCTAGACACAGTGGTAGATTAAAGGCAAATGAGAATTAAGTGAGATGATAGTGGTAGTAAGGTTGGAAATTATAGGCAATGATAAAGGCATCATGAGGGCACCATAGTGACAACAGAGCTCCCAAAGGTTTTCATAGAGGAAATTTAGTCATAGAACAAGTTTAGAGACTAGGCCATGCAACAATGTTCTGACATCACAAAAGATGGAAGTCTGGTTAGGCATCGAGGTGTTAGAAGCTGTATTAGCATACTGTTGATTATGTAGATCAAAGATGGAGAACCAATTCGATATAACTCCACATAATACCACAAACCACAATGGATTGTTTTCGAGGTTGGTTTCTTGAGCCAGGTGGTTTTTTATTAACAAAATAAATTTGTTGCAAAACCAAGTTCTCGGGGACCATTTCCTTCTCCTTTGGAAGGGCAGGTGGAAAGATTTGATTGGATCTGAAGAGATGATCATGGTAGATGACTTTAGTATGAATTACTTGTATTAAGGACATGTGAAAGGCATATTCAACATTTTTGGGTGGCCTAATGGGCCAATTCTGGGTGACACATGTCACCACTCAGGAGGTGCCATGTGGGGTTGATGACATAAACATGACTTGATCCTAGAAAGGTTACCTCAGAAGGTTTGAATAGCATGCAATAGAGGAACAAGAGGGTTGAATAAGCATTGGGCATATATGGTCATGTCAGAGCATGAGGCAATGAAAAATGCGTCAGGCAGACCCCACCAGGACAAATGATCCTAGCGGCACCTTTGATTGTCCAGTGAAAGTGCGAGCAGACCCTGCCTAATAGCAAATCTCATTGGAATGTTCTAAAATATAATATAAGTTAGAATGATAGAAACAATGAACAAAAACAAGAAAAATAACACTTACATCAGGGAAATGACAAAAAGAGATAAACAAAGCAGCAAAAGACGACAAAAGAAAAACTCACCTAGAAAAGCAACACAAACTCCACTGAAGGATCCTTGATCTCCTTGGGAATGCCAAGGTTCCAAGATGTAATTTGAAAATGATCTTTACAGGCATATACTAAATAGATTTGGGGGGATTGTAGTTTCCTATTGGAATGGCTAAAATCAAGGAAAAAGGGAAACTTTGCGGAAATTTCTAAAAACAGTGACTGTGATGCCTTCGATAAACTAATGATGAATCCCTATTTTTTAGGGATTTATTTTTTGTTTTTTGTTTTTTTTTTTTATTTTTCTTTTTTTAGGAAAATTTTCATGCACACTCCCAAGGCATATTGTACAATTCAAGAGAACTGGGAAATTTCCCGGCTCAATGCATTACAATGTTTTTGAGCACAAGGAATGGATTTCTTATTTTCTAAGCTTAGTATTGGGCTACCATCCATTACTACACAATTATCAAGCTAAAAACTGAGCTACCAGGAAGGATTGTGAAGTTTCCGTAATGAGGGTTGACTTTCCTTCCAAATTGCATAGTTTTTGGAGGGAAGCATGAGACTACTGCAAGGTCAAGTTTGAAGGTTAGCTTTTGAATCAAAATATTAGATAAGTATGAAAACAACAAAACAAAAGAACATATGTAAATAATAAGGGTTAACCAAATCATGAATACTTGACGAAATTACAAGATAAGCTCCTCTAAATAGAAGGGAAGGCTCCAAAATCAAAGCATGGAAAAAATTGGAAGGTGGTTGTACCAACTGAAACACTTGGTGACACAATAATAGAACTCCAACTATTTTTATGGGTCTTGTCTCATGAAAAATAGGGCCATTTCATTATGAAACATTCTTCAGTTCATTGATTACCATAACTTCTTCACTTAGCTTGTGTTGAAGATATAGTCCCTACCATTCCCTTCATTGGTAGAACACTTCACCAAGCCAATTAAAACTAATTTTTTCATATTGAGGATGAGGAATATATAGATATACAAGTGAAAAGAATTTTTAGATTCTTATTTTTCATCTCTCTTGTTTCTCTATTGCCAACAAGCTTGGATAGTACACCACTAGAATCACTTTAGGAAGACAATTATTTCTTGGCTATCAATGAGCCTAGACAATACCCTGGCGGAGTTACTTGCTTCACGTCTATAGGCATAAAACCTTTCTCTTCTTTCATGTTTATTTTGTTTTTTTCCATTTTTTTCATTTTGTGTCCATAGAATTGTGCACTGACACTTATTAATTTCATGAGGCAGAAGAGGCATCATGACTCATTTGGAGAAGAGAAGGTTGTCCCTTCAGAGAAGGATATTTATAAATACCTCTGACACAATTGTTCATATTTTCCTCCCTTCCTTCCTCTACTCGACTTAGGTGACAAGGGTTAGCAAAAAGTAAAAGACCAATTAGACTGGGTGGTAATAGCTATAGATTCAAGCATCATGGTTCCACTATGATTTTCTCCAAAGAGAACATGTTTTCCATCAAAGTATCATTGATTAAAAGAATTCAATATTCACACAAAGAGAGGGAATAGACAGAGAACCAAGCATTCATAGTAGCAGAAATTCCTCATGAAATGCACCATCCTTGCTTTGGAAACCAAATAGGGTCTCATGCAGAAGATATTCTACGACTGAAAAGAAATAAAAAGACAAGAAAAGGAGTAACGAATAAATTCAATCAAAGGAAAACAAAGCAATGAAAATGAAACAAACTACTCCTACTCCTAAACTAACCAAGAGTAGGTCATACCTATGTAAAATGATATTTCTAGTGTCACAACCGACGCATCGGCTAACCTATGTAAGTGATGGAATGCATATCAAGAATGATATTAAAAAATAACAAAAGATAAAAAATATAAGGCAATACATACCGAGACGTTCGTAGTTTGACAATGGAAGAAAAAAATATGAAAGAAAAACACATGTGAAGCATCCTGCAGATGCATTATGTTGTTTAGACACATTATGACATAAAGACATGCAAGAGCAAACCTTCAAACTCAGGAACTAGGCGAACATAAAGAAATAAGAAAACTTGTGTTCTGCAATAGTGCTCACCAGGTATGACTCCTCCAATGATTGAGCGATGGGATCATGCAATAAAGATGCAGCATGCAAAAATTGTGAAAGAGAATGATTTTCAATTTGTAAATAGGAATGATAAGGAGCCTTGAAAGATACATTTCTATTTTGATTAGAAATGGAAATGGCCTCAAAACTGTGATAACCTAACATAACCAACAGCTTGGGCTGAAGTGCCTTGATAGTTTTCGAAAGTTCGAAATCATCAAAAGATACATCATCAAAGACTATTGTCTTAGAAAAATCAACAACGAAGAAATCAAAGTTGTGACTAGATGAATGGGTGAAGATATCATGATAGCCATGATCAGAAAGTTCAAGATCAAAAGAATATGCATCATCATGATGTGAAGAATCATAAAGAGGGGAAGACTGAAAAGAAGAAATTTCACCCTCTAATTATTATGAATGATGGGGTGATAGATTAGGGAGATCAAGAAGAAAAGAATTTTCCTCTTTGCATTCAAATGAAAAATTGACATTCCATGAGTTCTGAGAATGATTCGAAGTAAGAATTTCATTAGAAGGTAATTCTAGACAATATTAAATAGGAATGATAAAATCGTGAAAAATGTCTACATAATAAGGGAGAGATGTGAAAGGAAAATAATCATCCTTCATCACAGATACTTGTTTAAATGTGGACTCCCACACATAGTCATCGTAAATGATATTAAAATCTCGTTGCTGAACACCAACTCCATCCAAAACTTGATCCTCATGAACATCAAGAGAAACATTCATAGGACCATAGGAACCAAACGATAGAGGACGGTGAGATAATAAGTCATCACAAACATCAGATACAAAGTTCAAACTTGCGCTGAGATTCTGATTATGTGGGGTGGGGGAGGATGGTGGTAAATCAATGGATGAATTCTTAAGTTTTCCCACCTCAACCTATGGAAATGGAGTTGTTTTATTAGAAAGAGATAGAGAGTCACTTGGTACAAAAGCCTCACCAGTCTTACCTTTAGAAGCTTTAATACAGAGGTATGTTAGGAGGCTTTCGAAAGATTTATATTCTTGAGGATTAATTGAAATGTGAACAAGAAATTTGAATTTCTCTTTCGTTAAAGGTGATTCAACAACATCTTAAAAAAACTAAAAGCAAAAATGAATGAAGTAATCATGAAGATCATCAAGAGATTCATCAAGTGCCTTTTCCAACTGCATAATTTTATTCAACATATATTTGTAAATATACATATCAAAGGTGTAGTAAAGTTTTATGGAAAGATGTTTGAAACAATGTATGGAAGTGGCAAGAAATGTGTAACACCATTCTCTTATGCACCATTCAAACGTGAGAATGAACAACCCACAAGCAACATCCTTGCAGTGAATATTATGCTTCATGAAAAAATCGAGAAAATGAGTAGTGTGCTCAAAAAGAGTTGTTTCACGCTTGCCATTAAATTTGAGATTTGACAAGTCATCTATGATTCTCGCCAATAATTTCATAACTCCAGTTCTAGAGAATCACGTTGGGGTTGTGGTTTGGGGAAAATCCATTAATGAGTGTGGAAAGTTAAAAATGACTTCATGGGCTCAGCTTCTCATCTAGCCCTCCTTCTAGTGCTAGAAATGTTGATAGTTTTTTACCCACTAACATTTAGGGGATATCCCTGACCTGGAGTCCCAATTATATCTCACACCATTTCTTGTAGGAGTCCCATCAGGAATACGACTTGATTGTCAATGGAGTAGGTTTTAATGATATTCATTGGCTGCAATTATGCATAGAGTAGTGTATAGTGACTTTGGTGAGAACAAGGGTGTGACCCTGCGAGAGTCAAGTGTGATGCATGAAGGTTCTACCACACGGAAGGGAAAATAAGTGAGCTCCTTAAAATCATGTAATAGTATGCATATTGAAATGAACACATGATCATAATGGCATCACAACATAATACGTGAAATAGCTCACAAGTTAATTTGGATTTGAGAATTGACAAGTCTTAAATTATTCTTATTGATACTTTCAAAATTGTGGTTCTAGAGAAACATGTTGGGGTTGTGATTTGGATAAAAGCCATTAATGAGCGTGGAAAGTTAAAAAATGCTTCATGGTCTCATATTGTCATCTAGAACTCCTTCTATTGCAAGAAATGTTGACGGTTTTGGACCCACTAATATTCAAGGGATCTGCCCAATATGGAGTCCCAATTATACCTCACACCATTTGTTGTAGGAGTCCCATCTAGAATATGACCCAATTGTTGACGTAGTGGGTTTTAATGGTATTCCTTCATTGCAATTATGCGTAGAGTGATGTATAGTGACTTTTGTGAGAATAGGTGTGTGATCGTTCAAGAGTTAAGTGCAATGCATGAAGGTTCTGCCACACATAAGGGAAAATAATTGAACCCCTTAAAATCATGTAATAATATGAATCTTGAAAGCAATACATGATCATAATGACATCAAAAGATAATATATGAAATAGTTCACAAGTTAATTTGAATTTGAGATTTGAGAACTCATGAATGATTCTCATTGATACTTTCATAAAAGTGGTTCTAGAAAAACATGTTGGGGTTTTGATTTAGGGAAAAGCCATTAATGAGTGCGGAAATTTAAAGAATACTTCATGGACTCAACTTGTCATCTGGCCCTCCTTCTAGTGCTAGAAATGCTAATGATTTTTGACCCATCAACATTATTTGGATCTCCTTGATATGGAGTCCCAGTTATACCTCACATCGTTTGTTATAGGAGTCTCGTTCGGGATACGACCTGATTGTCGATGGAGTGGGTTTTAATTATATCCTTGGCTACAATTATGCATAGAGTGATTTATAGTGACTTTGGTGAGAACAAGTGTGTGACCCTGCGAGAGTCAAGTGCATTGCGTGAAGGTTCTTCCATGTGGAAGTGAAGATAAGTGAGCCCCTTAAAAGCATGTAATAGTATGCATCTTGAAAGGAAAGCATGATCCTAATGACATCACAAGGTAATATGTGAAATAATTAACAAGTTGACAACAATGAATTAATACAACCACACACATTCAACAAGATTCATACCAATGCAAATGAAATTGTTCATAAGCATAAGAGTAAGTTAAATAACATGAATTTCAAACATAACAAGAATAGCCATACTATATTTACAACATATTAATGAGAAAATGTCAGTTATAAGGTTTTATTAAGTGAAAGTTAGAATCATACATACACCATTGATGCACAACTAACTCCAATAGTGGAACTTGAAGCAAAAATCACCTTCTCCTCTAAATAAATATACTTCCTCTACACTACGGAGACACCAAGGCTCTCACAAAATCCAAATATCTTGACTCGAAGCCTAAGCCTAGCCAAAATATTAGTTCCCCCAAAATTCCTTTACATGATTTGTGAGGTTATATTTATAACAAAAGGGTGCGACTCTTCAACTCCCCTTCCTGACTTTTGGAATATCCTCATGACTCTTCAACTTATTTACATAATAACTCATTACATTACATCATGGCTCTTCACATTCCAATATTGACACTTGGAATTCCACTTACAAATTAATTATAAGTAACATTACAACTTACAATCGTACCCATATAAGACAAAAATAAGGTAGATCCAACTAGACAACCTAAAAAGACAAAACACTATCATGCTTGAGTTTAGGAAAACTCAAGCTCAACAACCTCCAATTGATGTCTCTTGATCATGTATTAGTGCCAAGATTGGGACTGTGTGATGACATCCCCACACTGTGTAATGGTGTCTAGATGGAAGTGGACTCTAGCCTTCATGGCATCTGGGTACAATTATTTGGAACTAATTTCAACTTCCTTCTTAAGCAAGAGGAATATTTTCCTCACTTGGACAAGGCCACTGATGTAGTTCTGTATGTTCTGTTTGTTCACCTCCAAATATTCCTTAGTGGCACTTTTTGTAAGCTTATCCAAGTATTCATCTATCTCCTTCATGAGCTGGTTCCTAGTTTTTTCGTCAGTGTTTGAACCAATGGACGGGACCTTCTGGGACATCACCAAGAAATCCAAACTATTGTATAATTGTGCGTACGAGGCCTAAATGTTACCAATGAATAAGGCAAGTTTCTTATTGTTCTGGATAATCATACACATTCTTTCTTTCTAAATCTCTTCTTGTTGCTTCATTTTCTTGCCCAACTCAACCGATGCCTCTTTGTATTACATTAACCATCCATGCATGACAACAATTGTA
This sequence comes from Pinus taeda, assembly GCA_000404065.3. NCBI lineage: Eukaryota > Viridiplantae > Streptophyta > Pinopsida > Pinales > Pinaceae > Pinus > Pinus taeda. Next base: position 24,773 of record APFE031759497.1, on the reverse strand, counting down.
GCTTGCACATTCCTGAGAGTTTTGACAAAGTATTTGTGTTGTTGTTGCAAGACTTGCACATTGAAAAATTCTTTATGCATGGTAATATGCTCCTCATAGATATTCCACATGGTCTCTCCAAGTGTCCATACTTCACTAAGTATCATCATCTTCACTTCCTCTAGATACACTAGTGCGAAAGCTACATTCTAAGTTTCTGCGCAAATTTGTTCAACCTCTTAGCTGAAGCCTGCAATTTTTCTACCAATTCCTTATTCTCAGCCATCAAAAACTTAGTATTTCAATTTTTTTCACATACGAAGGCTAAGTTGGCCATGAAAATGACATTGGAATTCTTCCTATTGTCAGCAAAAATCACCCTTTCCCTTATAAAATAAAGAGATACGAGGTAATACGAAAAATGTTTCTTATGCGCTTATACAATCTTCTTCTAAAGTTGATCATATGAAATATTGTATGTGTCCATTACCAAATCATCGTAAAAAGGAAAAACTTCCCCTTCCTCACCCATAACTGAATCTACTATTGGAGGTGGTGGAGATTGAGAGGTGACCTATTGTGTGTTAAGCATCAAGTCAAAATCCTGGTTCTACAGCGTTGGTTTGTCCTCCATTTCTATGATCTTTATCAATTAGTCAACATGTTGAGAAAGCTTCATGTCCTACAACTTTCTGTTCTCCTCCTCTATTAGTTGTTGATTATTTTCTTTCTCTTCAACTTTTTTTGTGTTGTTACTCCTTCTACCACAATATTCCTTTCTTCTTATTCCTTCTTCTACTTCTCTTCTTCTTCTTTTTTCTTTTCTTCCTCCAATCTCCTCTTCTATTCCCTCTTCCTCAGTTCCACTCTTTGCATACTCTGTATCCTCTTTGCCTCTAATACTAAAGTTTCTTTCATAATAAATCGATCCGCTTTCATATTGCGACTTTTTTCTCCCCCTGGAATAGAAGCAACCTTTCGCTTTCGCCTATCCCGTGTTAGGTTTCTCCCTTTTACTGACACTTCTTCCCAAATAGGTTCCTTTTGTGGAGTCACCTGTGAAGTTCTTGCAAAAATGACTGGCTCTTAGGTGTTGGAGGCATTAAAGAAATTCTTCCATGGATCCTCCTCATGCTAGTGAAATGTCCCACTAAGACACTAAAAATGAATTATTTCACAGTGGTATTTTCAAATACCACAGGGATCGTATGGATTAAATTCTGGAGTATAGAATGAAAAATTCTCTATAACTTTTCCTTTCGTATATGTCACCTTCAGGTTCTTTATTTCGGACAATCCAATTTGGATAGGAAGAGGGTGCCAAGGTTATTTCTTATTCTTATGAAAAGGTTCTGAGAACCCCGTGGACAGATGATATGACACTTCTTGTATGAACAGCTTATCGGTGGCAAACCTTGACAAAATATGTGGTGACTTTTGACTGCCTAACACTCTAAGGAAGGTTCCGCCTAGTGAGGCAAACCAATATACAATCTCCTATACTACTTCCATTGCCCCAATTGATTTAGGTTGATATTGGTGTCCACACACCTATTCCACCTGGACCCCTAACACTATCTCTTTTAGTTTTTCAACTTCCTTAATTATAGCACAATTTAATATTTTTGGCAGTCATTGGGGTCATGAACTTCTCGAGCCATTTTGAGGCCCTAAATGATGTTTTTTGGTATAAATGGGAAAACATGGGGTTTTGATTTATGTTTGCAGTTGAGATTTGTAGTCCCTAGATAGATATTTCTAACGAGGTATCGTGAAAATCAAATGAATATTGTATGCCAAAGTTACGACTCCGTGAAATTGATGTACCAATTGACCCAAACTCAGCCCATAGTTTTGGCAGTTCATCTACTAGGGTTAGGTTTTTGGATGTTTAAGTTTTACCATTATTTATCAATAATAAATAGACCTTCAAGCCTCATTGTAACACAGTTGATAGGCATGTAGTTGCCACATATTTCCTCAAAGATAAGCTACCATTTCCATAGCTAGTTTATTTCCATTATGTTTCTAAACATATTTCAATATTTGATATTAATGAAATGAAGTGTTATTTTAGCTGAATCTCTATATTTATTGTTATATATGTGATTTGTTACATTCCTGTTTAAGTTTGTGTTAGTGGTATCAGAGCAGTTTTCTCTTTCTCTATTTTTCTTTGCATGTCCCCAACAAGGTTGGCATATAAAGAGTTAGGGTGCGAACTAGTCAAACCATTGCATGACCAACATTGGAAATCTTGATGGCCTTCCATGGTAGAAGAGAAGGAAGATGAGGGGGTAGGAATCCTTTTAAAATCATGCTCAAACAAGCCCTTAAGTGATAGAGGAACGCAATGATGGACAAATTTTCCAAAATCCTTCAACGACTACCCAAAAAGGACACATCTTCTTCCAAAAGTCACTCTCGAAGCACCACAACCTTTAAGGTACAATTTAACATTGAAATCCCCATATTTAAAGTTTAGATAGATGCTGATATCGTAGATAAATGGTTAAATCTGCTAGAAGGATATTTTTATGTTCATGAATATTCTTGTTGGGAAACGATTACTTTTGCACTTCTCAAAGCTACCACCCACGTCAAGAACTGGTGGGAAACCTATTGTGAGAAGAAGGATGAAAGTAAACCCTCACTATTTTTAGTGCACCCTCTTGGAATTTGTTCATGGATTCCATGAAGGAGGATTACTACCCTTTTGGGATCTATGAGGATAAATACACAAAGTGGACCATGTTGCAGCAGGGAAGGGACCAAGATGTGCCAAATTTTACTAATTTCTTTCATACCCCTTAGACAAAGTATGGTGTCAACGATTTTGAGTGACATTTGGTACTCAAGTATCATGACTTTATACATAGATACATCTAGGACGAGATGAAGTAGAAGTTTAAATAGAAGAAGCGAGACTTTCGATCTGTGAATCTGAAGCAAGGGAAAGGTGCCCCAAAATCCTAGAGAAAAGGACAAACCCAAGGAGGGACAACCTAGGACAACCTATCGAAGCCACAAGAAAAGAAAAATGCCCTGATGGAAAGGAAGGACATAGGAACATGTTGTGAGTTCCATAAGAGGTCCACTAACAAAACAAGTGAGTGTCAGGCTAAGCACACATTGGTGGGCAATCTGAAGGTTTCCAAATTAGACGCATGTTGTGACTATGATTCAGAACTTTACAAGGGGATTAAAGGAAAGAAGATCGTCGATGCGGAGCCTAGTGCAATTTTTTCCACCACCAAGATTGAGAGGAACGAGCCTCATGATCCAGCGGAGAGGGAATGCCTCTTCCACTCATTGATGAGGGTGAAGGGTTCTCCGCTACAGTTCATTTTCAATAGCAAGAGCCAAAATAACCTCATTTTAGTAGAGTTTGTGAAGTAAATGGGTCTACCGACTATAACACATCCACAACCATACACCATAGGGTGCCTTCACCAAGGATGAGATCTCCACGTTAGCCAATAGTGATACCTTTTGTACAACATCAATCCCTTCATGGATGATGTACTATGTGACTTTTCTCCTCTTGAATTATGTGATGTATTTTTAAGACAACTATTCTTATGGAAGTGCCATGTTGTATGTGAGTCTATACATCACTCTGTGATTATTAATTAATGGAATAAGTTGTGTAGGATACTAGAGGTAGCCCCACATACTTCCATCTCTTTGATCGCTACAAAGAAATGCAGTAATATCATTTCATAGACAAAGAAATTTCCTTTCCTTATGATTCACCCTCAGGGAAAGAAGAAGATTGTGGCCATGAATTTGAAACAAGGCTCCTCTACACAAAAAAAACAGATGGAAAAGGTCATGGAGGAGTACATGGACATTTTCGCCTCTCATATAGGGGTACCTCTAGACTATCATATCAAGCACTCCATCGTTCTAACCCCAGCCATGCCTCTACCAAATGGACCAATACTTGGATGCTTTATTCTAGACAATGATGATATCAAGATGCAAATTCAGGAGTTGTTATAGAAATGGCACATCAGGTCAATATCATCACTCTTTGGGGGCCCAATTGTATTGGTATAGAAGAAGGACAAGAATTGGAGACTCTATATTGACCAACGGATGCTGAAAACAGTCATTGTTTAGAATAGATACCCCATCCCACATATTGATAACCTTGTGGACCAGCTCAAGGGGGCTAATTATTTCAACAAGATTGACATGAAGTCTGGTTATCACCTAGTGATTATCGAATCCTCCAATGTGTGGAAGAATGCCTTCAAATCCAATGAGGGCCTTTTGGAATGGTTGGTAATGCTATTCGAGTTGATGAATGCCCTCACAACCTTCATGAGGTTGATGGAAGACATATTGCGACCATTCACAAATGCATTCATGGTGGTTTATTTAGATGACACCTTAATCTTCATCCAGATTTGGCAAGAGTACCTTCACCATATTCGAAAGGTTCTCAAAACACCTTGACAACACAAGTTGTGTGCCAATATGGAGAAATGCACTTTTCGAATGACCCAGGTTCAATACCTGGGGTACATCATTGATGAACCTAGTGTGCATGTAGACCCAACAAAATATAATTCTTTCAATATTGGTCAGCCGAAAAAACACTAACAAAGCTCTACAATTGTTTGGGCCTTGCCACTTTCTACCATAGGTTCGTGTTGGGGTTCTCCCATATCACTTGGCCTTTAAGTCAAGTCACGAAGGGAAGAGAAAAAGGAAATTTGTTTTGGTACAAAAGCCCATAGAATGAATTTGTCGAGTTGAAGCAACACCTCTGCTCTACACCAATGCTCACATTTATAGACCTTCAACAACTATTTGAGATTGAGACAGTTGCCTCTGACTATGATATTGGTGTAGTTCTTACTGAATAGGGGGACCGAGTGGCCAACCACAATTAAACAGTTTCATACACAATCAGAAAGTATCCCACCTATGACAAAGAAATGTATTCCATTGTGGAGACATTTTAGAGTAGACAAAATAGCGGCAGTATTACAAAAGTATTTTTATTGGCTAAACCTTCGTAAGAATGTTGGGAGGTACATTGAATCTTTCATCGCTTGTGCCATTTCCAAACCAACCATCATGAAGCAAGTCCTATATACTCATCTTCCTACTCCTAGTCAACCTTGGGAATCTATTTCCATGGATTAAATGTTTCACCTCCCTTATACTAAGGAAAATAATGATTGCGTTTTCTTGGTTGTCAACAGATTCTCTAATATGGCCGTCATGGCGGCCTGCAAGAAGAGTATCACAGTGGAGGCCACTACTAATCTCTTCTTTGAGTGATTGTGGATACACTTTGGGATCACACAGTCCATTATCTCATCTAGGGATAGCATATTCTTAAGAACATTTTGGTAAGGTCTCTGGTTAATGATGGATACCAAACTTACTAAGTCCACTACTTTCCATCCCCAAACTGAAAGCTAAACAGAGGTCATCGACACATGATTATACACATTCTACTCATGTACAACTTGAAGCATCCACACACATGTGATGAATCCTTCCCTATGTTCAACACAACTACAACAAAGCTCTCCACAACTCAATAGGCCACATCCCCTTTCGAGTAGGGTTGGGATTTCAGCGATTATGTTCCATTGATGTGGCCATCGATAATGAATCCAACAGGGCTAACAACTTCATTGATTGCATTTAACACATCTGCCAATATGTCATTGATATATTGGATAGAGCCAATGCTAAGTACAAGTACTACCATGATCAACGTCGTGTTCTGCAGAAGTTCTAGGTAGGTGACAAAATTTGGCTACATTTGTAGGGGTGCCTCACTAGACCCCATTGCAAACTTCTCCCACTCAAATATGGTCCTTACACCATTACCAAGGTTTTGGAAGACAATAACTTTGAGCTCATAATTCCCCCATTCCTTGACCTACACCCAGTGCTCAATGTGGACCACATTCAATCATACTTACCAGCATTATTGGACACATCAAACATTTCATAAGAACTCACACCAATAGAGTTAAACCCAGACTGCATGGTACATGCTAGAACTGATCGGATCATGGACAAAGATATCAAGAACACTCACTAGTAGAAGATCCAACTATATCAGGTTGTCAAAGCTAGCCAACTCCTGTACTAAGGAAAGTAGTTCACCAGGGACCAAGTTCAGTAGAAGGTTCCCCATCTCATGGGGGCACTCAACGCAATCATGGACCATTTCTTCCTAAGGGGGGAGAATTGATCCAAGTGTATATTAGCGGCCAACAACCTATTCCACTTGGATAGACATTGTCTCTTTCATTTTTCAGTTTCCTTAACTGTAGCACAATTTACTATTTTTGGCATTTTTTTGGGTCTTGAACTTCTACAGTTGTTTTTAGGCTGTAAATGACATTTCTTTGGAAAAAAGGGCAGTCCCAGCTCACTAATTGATTAATTCATTCAAAATTTGTACTCAGATAGATATTTATAATGAGGTTTTATGCATGTCAAATGAAGATCATATGACAAAGTTATGACCCAAGGAGGTTGATGTACCAATTTACCCAAACGGGGCCCATAGTTTTGGCGCTTCATATCCTAGGGTTAGGTTCTTCAATGTTTAAGGTTTTTGAACGTTTAAGGTTTTCTATTGCTTCTCAATAATAAATAGGCCTTCAAACCTCATTTTAACATAGTTTAGAGACATGTGGGGGCCAAATCTCTTCTCAGATATAACTTACAATTTCCCGAGCTAGTTTATTTCCATTTTGTTTGTAAGCACATTTCATTATTTGCTATTAATCAAATGAAGTGTCATTTCTGTGGCATCTTTGTATTTATGGTCATATCTATGATTTGTTGCATTCCTGTTTAAGTTTGGATTAGTGGTGGTTCTTCCTCAAAGATCATCTTGTATAGTGGAATGACGAAGTGGTTAGTTATCTTTTCCATCACTCCTGGATGGATGCAATCTAAGAGACGTTTGTAGTGGATGTGTATGATAGGGCCTCAAGGTGCCCAATCCTAGTTCATTCTAGGGAATGTATTATGTGAGTAATTTGCATCTAGTAAATATGTAAACATATAAAATTTGGCTTTCCCGCCCTTGGGAGGATGAAGGGTGTCACCTACATGGATAATTAACTGTCGAGTGAAAAAGTTTGACCATTTGAATGACTTCGCCTCATTCACAACCTAGTTTAATAATATTTTCCACCCTTTAGGAAAGGTCTTTTTTCTCTACTAATTTTATATTTTGGAAGGCAGGATTATCAACAACTGATAACCCATCCTGATAGACCTTGTCTTGTATGTGTTGGTGGGTGTCTATCATAACTTTGATGGCTCTTTCACCCAGATTTTAACCACATATTTTGTGCCCACATATGTTTTGGTAGCATAGAAGCATGAGTCCATGAGTCTTTCTGGCTTGGTAAATTCTACATACGATGGTAATCTACTACCAGAAAAGTAGCAAACCTACGTCTGTTGGCACTGATCAAAGTCATAGTATTCATATCAATATGTGAAACAATCCAACTGATAACATCTACATGGGGGGAGGCTGGATCTATGCGTGCAACCCTGATTTATCGACATTAATGTATACCTGTCAGTCTTATAGATTTTCTTCAAAGCTCTTTGCTAGATAAGTTTATTTTTATTTCTACAATGTAAGTTGTGATTCCTTTTCGACATACAATTGAGTCTATGAATATACTAGCAAGTTTACTGGTGTACTCTCCACTTTTTCCTTGATACTTCTTTCTATGGTATCTATGGAGGCAACTCTCTTAGGTGCCCTGATAATGGTGACTACCAGTGAAAATTTCTAAAAAGAACGATTGTGCCACCTTCAGGAAACTAATGATGAATCCATGTTTTCTAGGCATTTCTTTTTCACTTTTTTTATTTTTTCTTTTTTCTTTTTTTTCACGAAACATTCCATGTAGACTTCCAAAGAAGTTGACGCAATTTTGTAGAACTGAGAAACTTCTTGGCTCACAACATTCCACAATTTAAGATCACAAGGAATGGAATGCACATTCTTTTAGATTGGTGTTGGGCTGCCATCCATTACTATGCAACTCTCAATCTCAAGTCTGAGCTACCACAAAGGATTACACAACTTCCATCACGAGGTAGGGCTTTCCTTTGAATATTTCCCAATTTCTGGAGGCAAGCCTAGGATTGCTGCAAGGTCAAGTCAGAAGGTTTGAATATGACTCAAAATATCATATTAGTATTAAAACAAGAAAACATAAGCATATATGGAAAGAATAAGTCTTTACCAAATCATGGATACTTGATGATAGTACAAGAAAAGCTCTTGTGAACAAAAGGGGAGGCTCTAAAATCAAGGCATATGAAAAATTTTAGAGGTTGGTTATAGTAGCTACAACAAGAAGGGATTAAAGATAATGTTGAAAAGTTTTTGGTTTAATTTTTTGTCTTCTAATAGCATATATGATAGATAAACAAGATTCCTACTCTCCTACAATGACTAGTTATACTAAGTTAATGTTAGCAATGGCTTACAATGAAATTTATTACAGGATTATTGAAATTCGAATGAAATAATCTCATCAACATAGTGCTAAATTTAATGACAAAGTATGCCCATTTTTTATTTATTTCTCATACTTTTAAAGAAAGTAAAATAGTCACAAAATTCATCGATTCCTTTCAAAACCTACATGGAATTCATATTTTTATTGAAAGAGATAGAGATCCAATTTTCACTAGAAAGTTTATAATAAAGTATTCTCTTATTAGATCACTTAACCTACTCATATCTCATATTATCATACTTAATCCAATGGGAAACTAAGATTGTGAATAGATTTGTAAAATGAGAATTTTTATTCTTTCTATTTGATAAACAGGCAAAATGGGTCAAGATTTTTCCCTTTTAAGAATTGTGGCACAAAAAATCCTTTCATATTTCATTAGAAATTTCCGCATTTAAGGCACATTAGGTATATCATCCTCCACCAATCCCATCATTCTTGAAAATTAATTCTATGTTTCAAACAATGGAGAACCACATAGAGCACCGAAATGAGGCTTTGGGCAACTTTCTTATAACACATAATAAGGTGAAGAAGAATAAAATAAACATCATATTCAAGGGGATTTTGACACGGAGAACAAGGAATTTTTGAGACTACAACCATATAAACATATTCCTATAAAGGGATAAGAGAATAATAAACTAGCACCCATGTAATACAATCATTATAAGGCGTTGTGAAGGATAAAAGTAAAGATTGGAAATAAGAGTTGCATCCATATTCACATGTTCAAATAGTCTTCTATCTTCCATGATTAAAGTAGTAATATGTTGTCTAAATCATAGTTCCATATATTTTAACATAGATTAATGAAGGGAACATTAGAGTAGAACCAAAAATAGTGGTTGAGAAAAGGATTATCGACCTATGCAATTGAGAAAATATTGAGTACCATTTCAATTGGAAGAACTAACAAATTTACAATTACACTAAGAAGGGTGCGATAGATGAATCAATATAATATAATTTCTATTTATTTAAAATATCCCAGCTAAATAAGATATTAACATCATAAGCATAACACAAGAAACATGATATATGTGTAAACCCTTTAGAGAGAAAACTACAAAACTCCTTTTCGTTGATTTTTCACTCATGAGGCCATAATGAAGTGGCCAATACCTACTAATTTTTTTGAGGTTAGGAATTTATTTGGGGTACAAAATTACCTAAGGAATTTCATAGCTTCATTTTCAGCAATAGCAACACCATCTAACATTGTAAGAGAAAGTGGTAAGAGTTTCGAATAGGGAAAGGGTCAGTGGAGAACATTTGAGGAGTTAAAGTACGATATTAGTCAAGCACTAGTCCCGAAAGTACAAAAATTATAGTAGTCATTTGAAGTGTGGAGAAATGTGAGTTAGTATGTGACGATAATGATCTCAAAGAAGGGAGGAAGGACTATATGTTATCATCTTGAAGTATCTTGTGATATAGTTTGCAACTACCCTATCTATGGTAAGGAGCTATTGCCCTTATGCAGCTTGTTAAGAAGTGAAAAATGTATTTGATCGGGAAGGAAGAAGTGAAACTTGTCCTGACAATGAACCACATTGGTTGGTTCGAAACGTGTCGACAAAAGAATTTTTATGTGATTTGGCCGAATTTTTTTTTCTAAACAATGTTATGGATCACAGAAGTCTAAATTCCTTAAGGAAATAGTAATTGACATAGATGATCAACCACTATAGTGCCTATACACCAAGAGTAGGCTACAACATACCAGGGATGACAAGTAGATGGGGCTTCTATAGTAGTTTCATTTAGTAATCAAACACAAGAATGGAAGGAGAAAAGAGTTGGATGAAATGCTTTAAGGGCCACCCACATCAAACATCACAACTTTGTAAATTTTGATGAACATAGATTCATTCACCCATGTTGCATAAAAAGAGACATATTCAAAGGATGGTGAATTGAAGGAGGTATTCTAGTAGTTGCATAGCCATAGTCATGTCCATAAGGGTGATAGGATACCTAACTACCAACTCCAATGCAGGCTACTATAAAAGCTACATATGATATGTGTTCCTAAATATGAGCAACTACAAATTGTTAGAGAAGATCATTCGTCCAAGGTTGGAGGAAACTTTGGTGTAGGGAATATAGTGGAAAACTTCTAGAGGTACGTGTATTGGCCCAACAATCAAGAATAGGTAGCTAGCTTAATAAGAGCATGCATTATTTGTTGTAAAAACAAGACTAGTTACAAGAAACAAGGTATATAACATCCCTTGCATGTGACCACTTGTCATTGCCAAAATATTTCTATGGAATTTGTGGGAGGCTTACCAATAATTAGGAAGGGACATGACTACCTATTTGTGGTACTTCAAAGCATTATAAAAACGTTTTCTCTAATGTCCTATAAAAATAACTTCAACAAGGAGCAAGTAGTGAATTTTTTCCTTGGACAAGTCTAGTGGCGGTGTCGAGGAGAATTAGAGTCACATAGGGACACAATATTTATCAATGCATTTTGGACTACATTGTGGGAGAAGAGGGAAACAAATTTAAAGAGGTATACAACATTCTATTCATAGAGAAATGGAAAAATAAATTAGTCAATGAGGCTTTGGTGTAACTTTTAAGGGGAAACAATTAGAAGAATTTGAATACTTCATACAATAATATGGTATATATACAACACTCTTATAACGTAATAGTCAAAGCTTCTATTGTAAAGTCCGCATTTGAAACTTTTTTTTTATATTTTCCATATTCACCTTAATATAATGCATATGAAAACAAGGAGGAGTGAGGGAGGATATCATAGGATATTCCTTACGGGAAGAAAAATGTGTTGAGAAAATCAAGGATATATATACTATATTATTATAATAATATTTATTATATATATATATTAATTTTTAATATTATATATATTATATAGATTATATACAAGTACATCTTCATAATAGGGTTAAAAATCATAAGGCTAGTCATGATCTACACACAACAAATATGTCCTTAAAACGTGGAAGATAGGGTATGGCTACAGTTGAATAAGGAGTAGCTACTGGGTCCTGGTAAGAAAATCAAGGATCTATGATATTACAATATCTAACAAGCTCATAAATAAAACTTATATATTTAGTATATCCATATATATGAGCGTTTACATAGTGGTGAATGAAGAGAATATGAAATTCAATGAGCCTTCAATTCTAGATGAGGAAAACGAATAGGTCCTACCTTCTATAGAGGATTTTGAAACAGATACTCAAGTAGAGTTGAGAGAGGATACAATTTTTCATAAGAGGTCCAAAATTACATGATAGGGGTAGCACAACCTTTAGTTGAATGGGTTGAAAGAAAAACTTCTAGGAAATGATAAATGGTAGACCTGAGAGAAGGTGGAGGAAAATTTCTTCATCTCATATAGTAGAAGATTTTGGGTACTAAAATCCCCCCAAAATAGGGAGGTGTGATCCACATTAGACCATAACATTATTTTTAATCCATCCTAATCCCTTCAAAGTGGAAAAAGTCAAGGAACGAAATTATTGGAATTTTTTTATCAGCAAATCCCAACTTTCTAAATTGGGGTTTGAAACCATAAGGGAGAAATTTGAGTGATTAAACAATGTTTTATGGGGGTATAATTTTTTTTGTGTGCAAAACCAACTAGAAATATTGTACATCGACGTGCATCCAATGACAAATGAATTTCCTCATCGAGATTCTATATGAAATATTTATGCCACTCAAAAGTTTACCTATTCTTTTTTACGACCATAATTAAAGAGTATGTCATGTTATCCCCCATTACTCATGGAAAATGGCCTAACAATTGATCATTATGAATAAGGCTCTAGAAGAATCCCTATTTTAACTCTCCTTAAGAGTTGAGGGAGCCAATATCAACCACTAGTAGGCTATTGGGTTGTGTCATAGTTGGGTCGCTAGGAGGAAGAGGAGTTCAACTCTATTCAAATGATTAATTTTCCATAGATGAGAATGAGTAGTTGAGAGTTAATAGGGAGAGAGAAAATACATATGATTTGTGCACTATAGTAGCACATGGGCCATAGGCCTCACTGATTTGTAATTTCATATATTTTCCATTTATAGAAAGAGGATATAGAAACCACAACTTCTAGCAAGTTTTTCTCCTGAAAGCGATTCCTAGGTTATGGCTTGTGTAAATTTCTGCTTTGTGAGTTTTGTTTCACCATTCTCTATTTTCTTCGTAATTATAATTTAAATGCATACACAATATAAAATAATGATAAAAATCCAAAATTATATGAATAAATAAACCCTTTTAGTGTAGATTTTGAATTCTTTAATATGTTTTAGTAGATATGTTGTGATGAATTATTTACTAGAGTATCCACGATAGTCTACGAATTAGTGTATTATTTTCAAAGTAACACTTCCTCCTTCATCTTTCATTAGATATAAAAAAAATATCTTATCTATAGACATATTATTTGTGAATTTTTAATTGATATACCATTTACTTCCTTAATTTTCAACATATAAAGAAAATCCACATTCTTCTGATTTTTCTTCCTTCTTTTCTAAGCCTTGGTGCATTCTTCTATCTTTTTCTAATTTGGAGGACCTATTGAGCCACTTCTACAATGACATGTTTTACATCCATATTTATTATATTTGTAACCTTCAACATGATCCAATAGGGAGACAATTGAGTTTTATATTCTAATGCCACTTTTGTAACGATTGCTAGATTTGTTGTTTAAATAGCAATTCATTGTTGCTTAAACAGATTTCTTGTTGACCAATGTCAGTGCAAGAAAACCAATAGCTATAAAATAAATTTTAATACCTTTAAGTGAAAGGCCTTCCTGAAGGAATAATTATTTTCAACCCATTCTAATTGTCCTTGTGAGAAAATTTAGATAATCATTTATTCTTTACACTTTTTATAGTGCTACTTATATTAGTGATAGGGTTGTTTCTCTACAAGCCTTTAGTTTCACTTCTGATTTTTCTTTCATTTTTGTCAGATACTTTGAGCACATTATCATATATTACAGTTTTTTTTAATGTAATATTTCTTCATTCTCCCTGGAAAGTATTGCCTTTTATTTATATTTAAGACGTATTTTTATCATAGGTGTTCGAAAGATGAGAATGCTATCTAACATTTCGTTCCTTTTTATAAAATCTAAATTATAATTAAATTAATAATTTTCTTTCAATATATCCTTTCCCAATGAAGCAACCTCTACTTCTAAGTTCTCACGATGAAAGGTTTTTACGTATTTCCTCTATTCTCTTAGCATATTCTAGTTATTTATTACGAGTATGATCGCTACTTCATCAGAATCATGATATTTCTTTTCTTATTTTTTAATAATTATTTTTTTCTTTTTATTTTTTATTTTAAGTGTATCTAATTCATCCAATGCATTGATTTTTTCTACCATTAGATCAACATATCTACCAATATCTTCTCCCTCCAAATCTGATTTCTTTTTCTAGTTGTTTTTATTTTCTTGATTAACATACCAAGTTACCATATTCTTTGGAATAAAAGTATTTCTTCTTGAAAGATCTTCCCTTTTTATGTTTATAGGGATTTATTCTATCTTTATCTTCTCTTTTATCATCATTATCCTCTAATTTTTCATGTGGTCACTTATAAGTACAATGATTCATTATTCCACAATTAAAACATTTGAATGGTATCGTGCCTTTATGTTTTCCATATTACCTTTTTATCATCCTTAGAAATCGAGCTTCTTCAATGTCTAATTCAAGGCTCGAATAATCATAGGCTTTATGCCCTTTTGTTTTCTTTGACACTTTGAGGGATACTTACTTAATCCTAACTTATATTCCCTATTGTTATTTCATATGTAGTGAGGATTCCATGAAGTTCATCCATCTTAAAATATTCTAGATTTTTCATTTATTTAATGGATCAAATATTTTCAATAGATCTCAAGGGAAGAGATATCAACAGATTTTTAAGAATTATCAATTAATAAATATTTTCATAAAGGCCTCTAATAGTATTCACAACCTCATCTATATGTATGAAGAGGCTTTCAATATATTTTTTCATATTTAAACTCTAACCTTACATTCTATAGTTTGAATGTTTTCCCTCTTTTCCTCTTTATATCCTTCATAGTTCATTTGAAGCATGTTCCAAATGTCTTTTGTAGAATCGCATTGCATTACTTTGGAGAAATCTAATTATGCAAGGGCGCATAATATGCCATTCATTTACTTTCATTATTTACAAAGGAATTTTTACCATCGTGAGCAATTGGATTTGTTATGACTTTATAATCATCCACCACAATTGGCCAAATGTTTGCACCAAGAGACATCAAATATGTACTATCCTTATCTTTTATAAGACATAATTTGTTGCAACAAATAGTGGGGTTCTATTTTAGAAAGAACCATCCTCATTGCCCTCTGAAATTTACCTTCTAGTGGTTATACTAATTTTAAAAGAACCTTGCCAATTACCAATTATTGGATTCACTATTATATTAGGGTTAAAATGTGGATATGGGTTACACTTTTGTGAGAAATACCCCCAAAAAATTCACAATCTCAATTTTTCGACTGGACAAAATAATTTCATTATTATTATTCTTATTTTTCTTTTTTCTGTCAAATTTACTAAATATATTCAGTCAAATAATTATACAAACATTCATCCAAACTTTTGGCCATATAGACTAACACCAATCATTAAACATATTTTTGCTAGAGTTGAAAAAATTAGTAAAAGTATAGTTCGGCCAAATAAATGATTCGGCCGAACTATTATTTTCAGCTGATTTATATATATATATATATATATGACAGCCAAACCCTAGTGTGAATTTTTCTACTATGTTTATCTTTTTATGCGGTCTGTTGATCTAAGCGTTGCTACTACTTTGTGTTGTGATGTTGGTTGGTTTGAGCCGAGTCGAAGCTAAGTGTTATGATGTTCATTCACAATTTAACTATGTGTTGTGATTGTGGTATGTTTAGTCGAGCCTTGTTACTACTCTATATTGTGATTGTGGTTGGTTTCAGCCAAGTCGAACTTGAGCACTATGATGTTCGTTCCTTATTTAAATTTTTTAGTAATTATTTTTTTTACAAGATTTTTTTAATTTGAATTTTTTATGATGTTTTTTTTTGCAGCGTGGTTGATGAGTGTCGATATTGCAATAACAATGCTACAACTACTGGGGATACCAACTTTACTTCATCAACTCGAGGTTCATACAAACTTGGAGGTGACAATATTGTATACACAAATAGATGTAATGATCTACTCGTGTCACTTTCCAACTGGGACGATAGACCACTAGGGTTTCTCAAACTAGCCTTCTATTGAATAGAAGAAGTTTGACGACCAAATGGAGAAGGGAAAAATATCCTTAGTGAAACAAAAGGAATGATGCCTACTTTAAGGAATGAAAGACTGAATTGGAAGATGCTTGTAAAGTGTCATGAAATCCTTTAGCTACTCATTGACACATTTTTCTTGCGAAAGAAACCTAGCTTCACCTTATTTATAACATGTGATTATTTAAACTAACTGAGCATGGGATCTGATCTAGGGAGTATTGTAATTCTGCATGCATCTGCTGATTTAACAATTGTGGAAAAAGCTCTTTTTTATGTTTTCATTTTATGAATGCAAATGCTAGAATTCATTTGTTCTTTGGCAGGGGAGACATGTATGCAAGAGGAGGTCTAGGCTAGTCTTAAAGGTATGTAAGCCAAGTGGAGGCCTAACCCAAGCTTAAATGGTTTTTTTTCTAAATTTGGGCTAAAAATAGGCTACTACAGGGATTCTTGTAGTACTACTACAGGATACCCTGTTTTACTACAGGAAACAGACTGAAAGCTTAGGAGTTGGTAGGGAAGGTGGAATGAAGTGTGGGAAATTTATATAATTGAGTAATAAGGCATGGAGGAGGTGAACACTATCTAGGGCTCAATCAAATGCTTCAAGATGGTTGGATTTTCTCAATGGAAATGGCAATTTTGCTTTAAAAACAAGAATTCAGGTTTAGGGTTTAGTGGACTTTGGCAACATGGTTGGATAAGTTTTGGATGAGGAAAACGAGATGAGGTCTCCCTAAAATTTAGAAGATCATGCAAAAACATACATTCTTGTCTTCATTTATGCACAAATTCATCTATACATGGGAAAGGTTCTTTAAATCGAAGAAAATACACTTATTACCATCTAGTGACTAAGTTCATGAATGGAAGTGATTTGAAACAAATGTAAAACTTAAGAGATAAAAAATGGAAATTGTAGCTCATCCTAAGAAAATAAAATACAATGACCTACTCATCAAGAAACCGTATATTATGTAGCAAAGCAAGAAATCTATTTTTGGGCTGGATGAATAGAACCCTCAAGTCATGATCCCATATGAGAGATGAGGTGAAATCCACTATCACCAGCTTTTCTATAGTATCTTCTATCACTATGATGCCACTAATCTAACGATCCAAAAATGGAAGAAAACTAATTAATCATCCAAATCCTTGCAAAGAAAAAAAAACCTAAATTACTTTAACACGTAACTATGAATGTAATCTAAGCATACATGTACAAAAAGAGGAAACTCTGCTACTAGGGTTGGGCCCTAACCCAAGGGCTTGAGCCGTTTGAGTCAACTCAGTGCTCGATCAAGGGAATGCTTCTCATTTTCATTAAAATATAAAAAATACACAAGAGTCATTAATCACAATGTCTTAGTTCAAAAATTCCTCTTGGTTGAAATAAAAAAAAGCTGAATCCTAATGAGGCTCTAGGCATTCTTGTTTATACAGCTGAATCTACCAACAACTTCCTTAAATTTAGGGAGACTTGGCTCCTAAATTCAAGATCAACTTGTCTCCAACTATCACTGGCTTGGTTACCAATCATCTTAATGGCTTGACTACTTGTAACTCCAAGCTGATCACATCTGGTGGAGGAATATTTGAGTGAGTGAGGAGTTAACACTAGTAGGAAATGGTGAAATTAGTGACCAGGTGACTAAGAATGTTAGTCAATACAACTTTTCCACGTGAAATACTACCAAAAATTAGCAATATTAAGAGACCCAACTAAAAATGACTAACATAAATGACTATTTTAGTCACTAGTTAAAATATACAACTAGCTAATAAGAAATACTACTAAAAATGACTAACATAAATGACTAATTTAGTCTAGGAAAAAAATATGACTACCTCACAAAAACTACAATAATATCAATTAGTCATTTTGATCTGAAAATCAGATCTTAGACAATTATTAATGTATTATAGACTCGTGTGCATGGATTTTCCTATATTACTTAGTGCAATGGATCGATAAGGTTGTGAATAACATAGACAACGAAGCAGTTAAAGAAACATAATAGAAAAACGCACATAACACAACAGGTTTAATATGGAGTTCACCCAAAACACTTGGGCTACATCCCCTGGTCCAGCCTTAAGTGGTGACCTCTCTATTATGTCTTCAAGAACAAATTTTTACAAAATGTGAACTCTAATTGAGTCTCAACACCACAAGAACAAATAATAGGGGTTTTATTACTGAGTACACAAACTCTCCCTCTCGCGTTCTATCACTGTCTTCAATCTATCTCAACACATCTTGCCTCTGTCTCTATCATTCTATTGCTTTTAAGCCAACTGGCACTGTCCATTCGTTTCCTCTTCTGGGCTCTCTGGCTCCCGACCTCTGTCCACTCAAATTCCCCTTTTAGCATTAGAAATCATTGCTAAAACACCTTCAGGGATGGTGGCCAACTGTTCTGTAACAAAAGGACCATCGACGCCTTTGAAATCCTAAGAATAGTCATTCTCTGTTTACATAGAGAAATGCACTAAAACATGGGAAAATCCACTAATCTGCCATTTATTGGACGTGAAATATCATCAAATCCACCATAGACTCCTATTTCGTTCGCCTTTATATCGCTATCGCATATCCACCATTGATCTGAGTGATCTTGATCCAACGGTTGAGATTAATTTTGGGCGGCTTATGCATACGAAGATTAACCACCCGAAAAGGGTGGTTTTCTCTCTCTGATGATTGGCCACATGGCGGCCAGTGTATGGGATTGGGCAGAGCCTGTCCAATACCACTTACCACCTAAGGCCCACCTAAAATCCTGCTCATTACGGAACTCAAAATATATATATCTGCATGTATAAACCATTTCGAGTTGGTTTTATTGCTTTATTATCATTTTCTTTGTTTTTCATTTATTTAACGAAAATGCAAAATACATAGGAAAAAGCCCTTTTTTTGGATTTCAAAATATATCAAATATCATCCATAATCTTATCGGGTTTGGCTATTGCAGTTGCATTTGTTATTAGACCTACACTCTTGCATTTCTCTGATGTGATATTGTGATATCACAATTGCACATCGCATAGTCCCTAGGCCTTTGTATAAGCGATCCTTTGTTTTGTGTCGATGCAATATTGTGATTTAACATGGGCCATAAATCTATGCACTTGATCGACGGTCCTCATTGGCTCACAATGATTATTGTCACAATAGTCATATGATCGCTTCCAATAGCCTCCACCTACCTTCACCAATTGTGATACGTCGTTCAAATCTAGACCATTGATCATCCATATCTGACGGCTCCTACGCAAAGTTGTTTAAGCCCCAGATAACTCTTTTTTTTGGCCATTTCTTCTTGTTTTTACTTTGCAATGGAATTTTCTGCCTTTTTTAAAGGTTTTCCTTTTGTGATAGTTTTTATCTTATGAAGACTTGGAGGTTTTTAGGATCCATTTGGATCACGCCTTCCCACTGAAAAATTTGGACCACCAAAAGTTGGGTTTTAAGCATTGATCAAGTGACGATACAACTTCCTCACTTGTCCAATCTCTATCCATCTTGCACTTCCTTGTTTTGAACCTTTGAGTCCAATTCTAAGGTACTCAACATCCCCTCTGTGTGTAGTTCTCACCTTTCTGTCGAGAATTTTGTCTTCCTACAACTCATTAAGATATTTAGGCAACAGATCATCAATAGAAGGCAACTGAATTTACTTTTCAAGATCTTCAATTAATGAAGCTTAATATAGTCTCAAGTTCTCTGCATTAATTACTGAATAGATATGCATATAAGTTGGGAAATCAAGCTGAAAAGTGTTTTCACCAATGTTCTCAAGTATATTGAAAGGCCCATACCTTATTAGCTTCAACTTCTTACCTTCACCTTGCATTCTGTCTTTTCTGATGTACAGCTAGACTTGATCACCAACTTGGAAGCTATGCTCAATTCGATGCTTATCAAGCCTTACTTTGTACTTGGCCTGGCTTCTCTCTAGCTGTTCCTGCACTTCCTGGTGAATTTCTTGGATCTGTTGAATGAACTTGGTTTCTTTGTCCACATCAATGTGTCCATCAACTGCTATGTCTTTATTAAAGACAAAATCCAAGGGAGACCTTGGTGTAAAACCAAAAAAGTCTTACAAGGAGAGCTCGGTGTAGAAGAGTGCCTGACACAGATTAGCATGTTGCACATAACACAAATGCTCATCCCAAATCTTTGGATGCTTGCTGCAATAGCCCCTGAGCAACTAGATCACTATCTTGTTGACCACCCCTATTTGGCCATCTGTTTGTGGATGAAATGTTGTGCTCTTTTTCACTCTGGTCTCGATCAACTCCCATAGACTTGACTAGAACATCCCAACAAATCGGGAATCTCGATCACATACAATGGAAGTGGGTAACCCAAAATGAGTCCATACATGCTGAAAGAACAACTTTGTTGTTTGTTCAACTATAATATGCTTGTTAGAAGGTATTAAAATACATATTTTGTTGAACCTGTCGACAATAACATATAAATAATCAAGACGCTTTCTAAATTTTGGCAATCCCCCAGCAAAGTCCATGGAAACACTTTCCCAAGGATGAGAAGGAACTGGAAATGGAGTGTATAGGCATATTTTTGTATTACTGGGCTTGCTTTTAGTACACATGGTACATGCTTTAATATATCTAGAAGCTATTTCATGCATTCTTGGCTAATAACAAAATTTTTACAGCTATGCAATTGTTTTACTTACACCAAAATGACCTGATATTAGAGAAGTATGTGCTTCTCAAATTATGTTAACTCTTTGAGTTTGAGGAATGCTTAACCTTCCCAAATGATATAAGAGTTGGTCCTTAACATGATAGTCCAATTCTTCTACTTGTTTTCCCTGACTTAAAGTTTCATATACATCTTTAAAATCTACATCTTGAGCATATTGTTCAATGTAGCTTTCATGCAATACTGAGCTATGCTTAAGTATAGTAGATGCATTTATGATTGGTTTTGATATCATATCTGCAACCTTATTGTCTATGCCCTTCTTATATCTGATGACAACATGAACTTGTTGTAGAAAACCCATCCACCTATAGTGTCTTGATTGCTGCAATTTAGTTTGTGAGTGTATATATTGAAGTGGTTGATGATCTATATGTATGATTGTTTCTTTTCCCATTAGGTAATGTTTCCACTTTTTCACACTCTGTACTAATGCATACAATTCTTTATCATATGTGGGATAATTAACTAGTGCAGAAGTAAATGTCTCGGAATGATAATACATGGGTTTACTGTGTTGCATCAAGATTGCTCCCATGGCATAGTCACTGGCATCTGTTTCAATCTCAAATGGTCTTTGAAGATCTGGCAATGCTAGTCCTGGTGAGGTACTAATTTTTTCTTTCAAGGTGTCGAAGGTTCTCTGTTATTTGCCTCCCCATTGAAACACCTTGTTGAATCTTGTCAAAGCATGTAAGGGAGTTGCAATCAAGGAAAAGTTTGCAATAAAATTTCTCCAATATTGTGCTGCTCCTAGGAAACTCCTAACTTTGGTAGCAGATTTGGGTTTAGGCTAGTTCACAATGATTTCAACCTTAGAGGGATCTATCTTCAATTCACCACCCCCTACAATATGACCCAAATAGTTTAAGGATGTTTTGCCAAATTCACATTTTGATAATTTCACATAGAGATTTTCTCTTTTCAAAACATCTAGAGTCTGCTTTACATGCTTCAAATGTTCTTCCCATGTTTTACTAAAAACAAGAATGTCATATAAATATACAATTACAAAATCATCAATAAAAGGTCTGATTACATCATTCATAACTCTCATTGAAGTGGAAAGAGCATTAGTTAGGACAAAAGGCATAACCATCCATTCAAATAGCCCTTTCTTTGTTTTGAAAGTATTCTTCCATGCATCTTGTTCTGCTACTATAACTTGATGATAACTACTACACAAGTTTAACTTGGACAAGCAAACTGCTTCTTTCAACTGATCTAATAGATCATCTATGCGAGGAAGAGGATAATGATTCTTGATCATTAATTTATTTATTGCTCTGTAATCAATGCACATCCTCCATGTACCATCTTTCACCAACACAATTGGAGATTGACATGGTGATGTGCTTGGCCTTATGAACCCTTTATCAAACAGCTCATGTACCTGCTTCTTGATCTCTACATTATCTAAAGTGGATAACCTATACATTCTGATGTTAGGCAATGGATCATCTTGCTACAAATGAATATCATGTACTATTTCCCTTTTGGGTGGTAGACCTGTAGGTTCTTGAAATAGGATATCATATTCTCAAAACAACTTTATCTAAATCAACTTTTTGTTTAGCATCATAGCCTTCAAATGCATTGGTTCTATCAGGGGTCTTTTCATTTACAACCATTAGTAAAAATTTCTTGCATGAATTTACAATTATTTTCTTCTGCCCTGAGTTTATGAGAGTGTAGTTATTTCTGAGCTGATGAGCTCTTACAATATATTCTATTCCATATTTTATGAGTTGATACTTATTTTCAGTTCTATAGAAAATGGCTTTTCTATCATACAAGTAAGGACTTCCTAAAACAATACCACATATATCCAAGGGAACTATATCTAACTCAACCTCATCTCCAAAAGTTGACCCAATACAAAACCTAAGTTTACATTGTATAGTCACTTGTAGATTTGCTTTATCGCATACCCAACCTAATAGATATGGCTTCTTGTGAGGTGTTGTTAGTAAGCCCAACTTCTTTACAATTGTTTCAGAAATCAAGTTTACTTGTGAACCACTATCAAATAAAGTATCAATCGTTTGGTGCCTGGAAATAGCTCTAATATGAAAAAGCTCATGTCTTTTCATCTCGTTATCTTCATTATTAGTAGATTGTGCAGAATTACTTGTAGATGCTACATAAATTTCAGCTTTTATACATGTGGTTGTGACTCTTGTTTCATTACCTGAGTCTAACCCCAAGTCTTTCTGAATAGCAACGACAGTCTTCTTCTTCTTACCACCAAAATTCTTGGGTTTTAGCTCTAGATGCAAAGACCAATAATGTTCATCATTGTGTCCATCCTTCTTGCAGTGAGTGCATGAAGGTTTGTCTTTCTATATAACGTTTGCACTCCTCTCCTTCCATTTCTGCTTCAGATTTTCCTTGTTCTTGTTTGCACAGGGTTTCGATGATCCCCCAATCTTTGGGTTCACATTTTGCCTCTAGACTCTATATGTGTAGCCTGAAGTGATACTTCATCTAGGCTAGTGAAATTAAACATGAGAATAGTGTGCCTCAAATAGCTATCCACACCACCTATATACTTCATCAAAATTTCAGGTGAGTGTAGAGAAATGCCTAGAGTTAAAGCTCTTTTTCTAAATTCCTGGGTATAACTTTGTACACTTTGACCCTTTAATTGGCGAAGAGTTTGCCAACTCATCATTGCTTGTTGCGTATAAGCTAGTGGATAGAATTGTCTTTTAATGGCAGAAAAAAATTCATTCCAGGTAGAAAGAATTCTACCTTGTCTCTTCAGATCAGCTTGTGTCTTGCCTTCCCACCACACTAGGGAAGTTCCTCGAAGCTGAAGGCTAGCCATCTGAATATTTCTCCTCTCTGAATTAATGTTGTGCAACCTATAATATACAAGAATCTGTCTAATCCAGTTATCTATGTTTTTCTACATTTAATTCTCCATCGTAGATTGGCAAATCAAACTTCACATCTAATTTAATCACAAATGTTTTCTTCTTCTTCTTTTCAGGGCTATGATATGAGGATGATGGAGTTGATGGTGGAGGAGATGATGGAGGAAGCCTTACCCCTTTCCCTTCGCCCTTTGGGCCATCTAGAGAACGTTCTTTTGCTCCTTTGTCTTTTTTGAAGGTTGAAGTACTTTCTCCTCTACCTTTATTAAATTCTTGATACATCTCTTCCACCATGGCTCTCATGGTCATGAAATTGTCCATGAACTAAGATTCTTATTCCTATGGGGTTTGTTCTGCCATTCTCCTCTTAGGATAGATTCTTGCAATTTCTTGATTAGCCTCGACAAGTTCTCCTTCTCCTAGTTTGAGCTTTGACTTAGTTAGCATTCAACAATCCAGCACAAGGTTTTCTAACCTTAGAAAACCTAAAGCTCTGATACCACTTGATCTGAAAATGACATCTTAGACAATTATTAAGGTATTACAAACACATGTGCATGGATTTTCCTATATTTCTTAGTGAAATGGTGCAATAAGATTGTGAATAACAAAGACAATGAAGCAGTTAAAGAAACGTAATAGAGAAACACACATAACACAACAAGTTTAATATGGAGTTCACCCAAAACACTTAGGCTAAGTCTCCTAGTACAAAGTTTATTTGAGACCTCTCTATTATGTGTTCAAGAATAGAGTTTTAAAAAATGTGAGATAAAATTGAGTCTCAACACCACAGGAACAAATAATAGGGGTTTGCTTGAGTCCCTCAAGTCTTACTGAGTACAGATACTCTCCCTCTCGCTTTCTGTCACTCTCTTCTCTTTGTCTTAGCACTGCTTTCCTTTGTCTCTATCATTCTATAACTTTTAAGCCAATCGACACTATTTTTTTGTTGTAGGTTTTAACCCCGTATAAAAATTACCTTCATACGAATTCTAAATCACTGGAAAAATAAAAATGCAAGAGCATAACACATAAAACACGTATACACAGAGATTTCCCATTGCATCCAAAAATCGGGACTACTAGCTTGATTTTTCATTATGTTCCTTTCAATGTTACAATACATATTTATACATGCTGAAGCATCCAATACCATGGACCGAAAAACCATCGCGTCCAAAAAGCATGTGCGGAAATCATGCACAAAACCATAGGTGGGTCCGCCCAACCTAACATAGGGTCCAAAACCAAAATTTTCCGGGACGCTGCCCCGGACCCCATAAAGTGGGG
>APFE031759494.1:0-12970 GCA_000404065.3 Pinus taeda | reverse complement strand
TACCTAATGAGCATGCCAAATCACCCATAAAACTATGACACAAATCTATAAGGAATAACCCTTAGCCCGTGTTAGTGTCCGTATCTTCATCCCTCCATCAGTGATCAAATTTCTCTTTTTGCATGCATATTAGGTGTCCCATCGGATCACCTGCATTCCATTAGGTCATGGATCAACTGATGGTAGTGGTTCATTATCAATTTCCCTCATGGAATTTACTTGCTAGCATGCTTTCACATGTTTAGGCCATTTACTGTCATTTTGTCTCATTTCAATTACCAATATCAATTTTAGGGTTTTTAGTCTCACTAGATCTAGGGTTTTCCACCATGGTAATCCAAAACACAATAAAAGGTCAGCAGGCACATGAGGAGGTTTTATAAGTTCATAAGATCATAAATTTACTAATGATATGACCCAATAAATGGTTTTTACCTCAAAACTCTATTTTAAGGTGAAAACAGAGTTTTTTTATTTCTATGTACAAATTTTATGTAATTTAAAGTGTTTTCTATATGTAATAAGTTCCAGCCACTGCCCTTGGTCACCTTGCCAACTCCAGCCACTACAAGAAACAAAAGCATCAATACAAGTTCATCAAATGATCAAGAAAAGCCAATTCAAATGAAAAACGGAGTTTATGAGCAAAAGCGACTTTGACATTATAAATGTGGGTTTGAAATAAGGAAAAATTAAAAGGCATCCATATATAAAGCGAAAAAATACTAGTCATCTATTTCATTGTGCAAGACATCCATGAAGAGCTAAAATCACGATTTGGAGGAAAATTGGACAAAAGAAGGTGAAAACTTTGTTTTTCTAGCAAATCTTCTTGACGTTGTGCATCAAAGGTAGTGCGCTATGCATAAGACTGGCGTTGTGCATCAATGGGTTTGTGCAAGTGTAAATTTACAAGGGCATTACGCATTGGGCCCAGTGTGCTGCGCATCAGTCAAGAAGCTGCCAAAACATTCCAAATCACCCAAAACCCCTAAAAAATGTTGCATTTCTCTCCTACAAGTAAGTTATCATTGTTCTTGAGCTGAATTTCATCTCCTACATGTTTTCTTCATAATGTTTGCATCTTGAAACTCAAACCCTAGCTTGTCTTCATCAATTTCCATTTCATTGTAAAGCTTTCACTCCATAACCAAAACCCACATCATTTTCCCCTTTTATATACTTCATTGCCACAAATTAATTAATTAATTTCATTTTCCATATCCCAATCCCCTGAGGAAACTCACTCACTTCATTTCCCAACTCCATTTCACATTGGTAAAATCTCTTCATACTCATCTCTCTTGTCCTCCCCCATTATCATTTTCCACCATATCATCATCACATCACTTCCCTAAGACAAGCACTATGACAAGAAGCATTGAATCAAGTTATGAAGAGGAAACACTTAGTGACAGCTCAAGAGAAAGAAATGTATAGCTTAGGAAACCTCACAAGGGTGGAAAAATTATTAGAGAGGAACCTATTAGCATGATTGAACTCCTTGCTTTCCCTCTTGCTACCACATGTTTCAGATACTAGTCTTGCTTTTAGTTCTGTGAGATGGTTGAGAGGGTTAAATACCATCATGAGTTGGCAATGAAATTTGTCATAAACATGGAGAATAATGCGGTGAACCTTGCTGGGATCAATTTCACTCTTTCACCAGCTATTATTGCAGAAGCCACTAGAATGCCAGATGTAGGGGAAAAGTGGAATAAAAGGCATAATATCAAAAAATAGGATTATGAACCATATATTAAGGCCAAATATCATGGTAGACTAAGTAGGGTGTTTCCTTTCAAGTTCTTGGAGGACTGGTATGTTCCACTTATGAAACTTATCATCAAATACTTCACATGTGAGGGTAGGTTCGCTAGACATTATGGCTACCATATCAGATTACTTATGCACTTCACCAGGGTCAGAATGATGAGTATTCCATATTTCATGTGCAAAAACACATAGAGGATGACTGGGATTGTAAAAATAAAACCATACCCAAAGTAGCTCAACAGTATTTATCACTTTGTTGTCATCAAAATTGTTGTTTTGCATTAGCTCACTCAGTTGGGAGTGTCATGGGAAACTTTCATTGCCCATGAAATATTCAAGGGGCCTCAAATTTTTGTAGATCCTCAAGAGGAAGGTGAACCTTCCGGGCAACAAAAAGAGCCTGAAAGAAAAACTGATGAGGCTCGTATTCCTGTGTTTGTAACTTATGAGAAAGGCACCAGGAGGCTTTTTGCAGTTACCGAACTACTACTATCTCCAGCAAGGGTGGAAGGGGTCTTGTTTTCCTCACTAGATCACAGGAAAATGCTATCTTCACCTAGGGTGAAAGGGGCTTTTCCTTCTTCTTCAACTGAACAGGTACAGGTCAAAGACAAAGGAAAGCAATAAGTGCATGATGAAGGTCCCACTGAAGGGAAAAACAAACATTTTGTTTTGGTTGAGGAAGATGAAACTGATTTGGGTTCTCAAAGCTCAAGACTCAAGGATGTGATCATCAAAGAGAAGGAGGCTGAAATCCAAGCCTTATCACTTGACCTAGAGAGGGCCAAATGGATCGTTAACTTTCTTGAGCAAGAGAAGAAGCAACTTTAGGACAAACATGCAATATTGGAGCTGCAAACAATTAGAGAAAACCAGAAAGTGGCAAAAAGAAGGAAAATCAAGATGACATCACTTGAGAAAGAAATTGAGGATGACCAAGAATCATGGTTGGAAAGAGTTAATATCCACCTTGAGAAGATCATTGATAAGGCTAACAAGGAGAAGAAAATGTTGCACTACATGGCTTATCATTACTTAGCTTAGAATAGAATTTGCAAGACAAGGATAAATGGCCTAAAAGCTAAGTTAAAGAGAGCCTTGACAACAAAAAAGGAACAAGAAAAACTTAAAATTTTGGGTGAAGCTTCCTTGGCCCAGAAAAGAAATTAATAAGCTTGCCTCTTACCAATTTTGAAGCAATTTTGAGAAAATTTCGTCATTTCACGATTTTTAAATGCAAAACACATGAATTTTCACTTGTGCGTTGCGCATTGACTTGGCTAATAATTTTGCAAAATGGCTTACATTTTTGGATTCCTCATGGAAACATAGTGAAATCCAGAAAGTTTCATAAGTTTTGGAGGAGATTTGGGTCACCTAAAGGGAAAAAAATACCTAAAAATGCCCTCTCTGCCACTTTTTGGACCCATAGGAACCAGTCTTGGGAGAAATGATTTTTGTAGGAGAAAATGGACTCCTTATCCAAAAATTCCAATTGTTCTAGAAATTAGATAGGTAGAGCTTTCCAACTTTAATAGTGGATCTATCAGAGTCGTATGAGAATTTGATGCCATCAAGCTCAGGGCATTGCGCATCAGGCAAAGTTTTAAATTAATAGTTGGCTAACAATTTTGCAGAGCTTGCAAACTTAATTAGTGGATCTATTAGAGTCATATGAAATTTAAATGATATTAGGCTTAGGGCTATTTTATTAAACACTTAAAAAAATTAAAACACTTGTTAAAATGTTATAAAATTACTAGGGCTTAGGGCTTAAAATGTTATAAAATGCTTACGGTGTAGGGTCTATGTATTAGAGTTTAGGTTTTAGGGATTAGTGTTTATAACAATTTAGTAAATGAATTTAATAATAACTTAAAAGAAAAGTTTCAAACCTCTTGTTAAAATGTTATAACATGCTTAAGATATAATGTTTAGAGTTTAGGGTTTAAAATGCTATAAAAGTCTTAGGGTTTAGGGTTTAAAATTTTATAAAATTATTAGTGATTAGGGTTTAGGTTTGATAACATTTTAGTGAATGATTTTAATAAACACTTAAGAAAGAGTTACAAAATGCTTGTTAGAATGTTATAAAATTCTTAGGGTTTATGGTTTAGGATTTAGGGTTTAAAATGTTAAAAAATGGTTATGGTTTTGTGTTTATTATTTAGGTTTTATAACACTTTAGTAAATGATTTTAATAAACACATAAGAAAAGCTACAAAAAACTTGTTAACATGTTATATAATGCTTAGGGTTTCGTGCTTGGGTTTAAAATGTGATAAAATGTTTAGGGTTTAAGGTTTAAGTTTTAGGGTTACAACACTTTAGTAAATGATTTTCATAAACACCTAAAAATATTACAAAAGGCTTTTTAAAATGTTCTAAAATGATTAGGGTTTAGGGTTTAAAATCTTATAAAATTATTACGGTGTAGGTTTTAGGGTTTAGGGCCACTAGCGTATTGAGGAGTGGCTCTTGAATCATTATTTGAGCTTCTAAATAAATGATATCGGTTAAAACTATGCCCACCATTATTGAGGAGGAATGTTTTTACGTAGCCAAAACTCCAGGAATCTTCCCAATGGAGTCAACATAATTAAAAAAATTTCTATTGAATTCCATTGGAGTTGTTCGAAAGCTACACTTAATTTTTTACATTAAGTTTTTTTCAAGTCACATTTGGTAGGGAACTTCCACCCCCCCCTCCCCCACCCAACCTATTTTGAGGATGGTACCCAAGGAAAATCTAAGATTCTTCAACATAGATGGCTAGGTTAAAAAAGATTCAAATCCTTCGCAAAAATATACTCATTATCAACTTGACACACCACATATTTTAATAGGACTTAGGTGGGGAGAATAATAATCCATCACAAAACTACTTGGGCTAAACCGAATTGATGACTATGACAGCCCATATAGTGGCTTAGATGTTATTTTCCTTTTATAATTCTCTATAGGAGTTCATTTTCAGGTCCAAGTTTTGTAATACCAACAAAACCCAATGGAGTGTCTCCTATATGGCTTCTAATAGATCATCTATAGAATATTTATTCTCTCTAGGCAAAATGTCTACATCTTCAGTCTCAAGCCAATTTCAAGATACATTTTCTTATTCTCTTGCTTTGGTTAGTACAATGTGAAAAAGGGTAGAGTTTTTCTCCTACTAAATCTTCTATTAGGATCATTGAGTTCTTTTATTTGTGCTCACACAGTCTTTCCTGCAAGCAATTTCCATGTTCATGTTCTTAGATCTTCCTGCTGCTAAAGGAATTAAGAAACAAATCAGGAGCATATAAAAAGATTTTCTATGGGGCAGACGAGAAGAGAAAAAGAAATGGGCTTCAGTAGCCTAGGACGAGATCTGTAAATGCAAGGTCCATGGTGCCTTGGGGCTTCATGATCTTGGAACCCTTAGCAGAGTTTTGGGAGCTAAACTCTAGTGGAGGTGGATCAAGCAATCAGAAACTCCCTGGGCTAAGCTTTGGAAACAAAAATATGTCAAGAATTGGTAGGTGAAGGATCACATTAGAATGTCAGGGCATATTAAGGGCTCCCATATTTGGAACCTTGCCTTGGAAAATAAAGATATTGTTCAGCAACATAGTTTCTGGGATATTTGAGCTGGGAACCTAGCATGATTTAAGGACGATAACTCACAACAGGAACCCAACCTGTATAAATATGAATTAGTAGCTCTCAGGAATGACACAAACAACAAAGGTCTACTTATGGTAAATGACTTCTGGGACCAGGTAAGGAACAATGGAAAATGAAGAATTTGGAAGGATCTAGGCCACAATGAAGAGAGCCCCTTGAAGGCCCTAGTACACTCTCTTGCTCAGGATCTAGAGCATAGGAAGATTTTGGTATCCTCCTTGCGTGACCAAGTAAGATGGGGAAAGAACACCGAAGGAAACTTTAACCTCAAAGAAGCTGAACAGGTAGTAACAGGATTTAACTACCTAAACCTTGATCAAGTTTGGAAGAATATTTGGCAGAGCCCCCACTGGATGAAAATAAAGCTATTTATTTGGCTAATTCATCATAGGAAAATTTTAACTCTCGAGAATCTCCTAAAAAAGGGCTTCACTGGACCATACAAATGTTACCTTTGTGGCTCACAAGAGGAGACATTGGATCACCTTCTCAACCTCTTCTCTTTAACCTCCACCATGTGGGAGTGGGTGGCCTCAATATTTAGGCATACTGATAGGGATAGATTCAACATTTCTAACACTTTGAAGAATTGGAGGAAAAACTTCTCAGGGAATGAAATCATTCGTAAAGCCTAGACCCTAGTTTCAAGCTTTGTCATCTGGGATGTTTGGAAAGAATGCAATAGTTGGATCTTCAAGAACAAAGCAAGCAAGCCCCAACACATAATTGACCAAATTTTAAGGCAACTCAAAGACACAGTCAGAAGCTTGTTGAGGAAACTTTTGAGGGACCCTCCTCTGCCCCAAGATGCGTGTGTTCTACTTCATTTGGGTCTTCGATCTATAGGCCCACATAGCATAATCAAGGGTGTGAGCGAAACAAATGTAGATATAAATATTTGGAAGCCTCCTTTATATGGTTTCTTAAAGGTCAATATAGACGGACCATCTAAAGGAAACACAGGGTTAGCTGATTTTGGGGGTGTTATAAGAGATGAAAAATGTCAAATAAAGGAGATCTTTCATTGCCACTTGGGGAAGGCCACTAATAACATGGTGGAACTCATCACATTAGAGCAATGCTTGGAAATATTGGTGGATTAAAATTCACACAATGTCATCATTGAAGCAGATTTGGAATTGATTATTAGAGTGGTCAAGAAAATATGCAATGGTACATCACTGGATAAAGTGTCAAAAGACTGGAGGCTATTGTAGGTCTTTCACCATATCTATACCCACCTACAATCCTTAAAAATTATAAGCTTTTTCCATGTGAAAATAAAATCTAACATGTTAGCTGATTAATAAGGAAAGGGACATTCTTCACCTTTGGGAGTTGTTATCCCCAGGCAAATTGTTAGAGGATTGTCTCTGTCAGACTGCCAAGGATAGGGGTTGATGGATTGACAAGATGGATCGAAGAGGGTCAATATGTAGGTGGGAGGACATGGAAGCCTAAATTGTTTGGTTGTTGTTTGGTAGAAGTCTGTAGATTGTATTGGCATTAGTCTTCCATTAGATTTGAGCAAATTGTTGAGATAAGCAGAGGAAGACCAAGGGTGCAGTGGCTTGAGGACTGATTCTAGACCGATAAATGTCGATTGATATTGATCTATGGTTTTCAGGTGAGGAAGTTACCCTAAACCGCAAACCTAAACCCTAAAAAATAAACCTTGTAAACTAAACCCTAAACCATAGGTATTTTATAACATTTTTAAAAGAATTTTGTAACTTTTAGTTAAGTGTTTATTAAGGGAATTTACTAAATTGTTGTAAATATTAAACCATAGACCCTAAAACCTAAAACCTAAAACCTAAACCCTAAACCTAAACCCCAAGCCCTAAACCCTAAACCATAAAACCTATGAATTTTATAACAATTTAAGAAGAATTTTGTAACTTTTATTTTAATGTTTATTAAAAGAATTTACTGAAGTGTTATAAACCCTAAGCCACAAACACAAAAACTTAAAACCTAAACACAAAAACATAAACCCTAAACCCCAAAACCTAAACCCTAAACCCCAAACACCAAACCCTAAACCCTAAAACATAAACTGTAAACCATAACCATTTTATAACATTTTAAAATTTGTTTTGTAACTTTTAGTTAAGTGTTTATTAAAATCATTTACCACAATTTTGTAGACCCTAAACACTAAACGCAAAAACTTGACCCAAAACCCCAAAACTTAAACCCTAAACCGTAAATCCTAAACCCTACAACCTAAATCCTAATCATTTTATAACATTTTAAAAATTATTTTGAAACTTTTATTTGAGTGTTTATTAAAAGCATTTACTAAAGTCTTATAAACCCTAACCTTTAAACCCCAAACATAAACCCTAAATCATAAACCCCAAACTGTGAACATTAAACCCTAAAACCTAAGCATTTTATAACATTTTAGAAAGCGCTTGGTAATTTTTATTTAAGAGTTTATTAAAAGAATTTACTGAAGTGTTATAAAACCTAAACCCTAAACTCTAAACCTAAAACCCTAAACCCTAAACTCTAAACACCAAACCCCAAACCATAAAACTTAAACCCTAAACCCTAAGTATTTTATAACATCTTAAAAAAATTTCTAACTTTTATTTAAGTGTTTATTGAGAGGATTTACTAAAGTATTATAAACCCTAGAATCTTAATCCTAAACCCTAACCAATTTATAACATTTTAAAAAGTGTTTTTAACTTTTATTTAAGTTCATATTAAAAGCATTTACTAAAGTGTTATAAACCCTAAACACTAAACGCTAAAGCATAAAAATTTTACAACATTTTAAAAACTATTTGTAACTTTTGTTTAAGTGCTTATTAAAAGAATTTACTAAAATGTTATAAACCGTAAATCCTAAATCCGAAACCCGAAACCCTAATCCCTAAATCATAAACCCTAAGAATTTTATGAGTATCTATAATAAGGGAAGACCACATCAAGGTATGTGAGTCTAGGAAGGAGAAAATTGTGGTACATGAGATACCCTTCTTCATAAACATTTTTCCTTTTATTTATTTTTCTTCATAACTACTCTAGGCTCCATGGGATGAATGCATTATGTGTAATATGTAGCAGTGGATACCCTCTTAAGGTGGGGTGGTTCATCCCTACACCCTAAAGCCTTAACCCAAAACCCCAAACCCTAAACCCAAAACAATAAACCCTAAACCCTAACCCTTGTAAACTAAACCCTAAACCATAGGCATTTTATAACATTTTTAAAAGCATTTTGTAACTTTTAGTTAAGTGTTTATTAAGGGAGTTTACTAAACTGTTATAAACCTTAAACCATAAACCCTAAAACCTAAACCTTAAACCTTAATCCGAAACCCTAAACCCTAATCATTTTATAACAATTTTAAAAGCATTTTGAAACATTTATTTAAGTTTTTATTAAAATAATTTACTGGAGTCTTATAAACCCTAACACCTAACCTCTAAACCCCAAACCTAAACCATAAATCATAAACCCTAAACCCTAAACCTTAAACCCTAAACCCCAAACCTGAAAATTAAACCCTAAACCCTAAGCATTTTATAACATTTTAAAAAACTTTTTGTAACTTTTATTTAAGTGTTTATTAAAAGAATTTACTAAAGTGTTATAAACCCTCAACCCTAAACTGTAAACCAAAAACCCTAAACCCTAACCCCTAAACTCTAAACCTGAGACCGTAAACACTAAACACTAATCCCTAAACCGTAAATTGTAAACCATAAATTGTAAACTCTAAATGCTAAAGCCTAGTAATGTTATAGCATTTTAAAACACATATTGTAACTTCTATTTAAGTATTTATTAAAATCATTTACTAAAGTGTTACGAACCCTAAACCCTAAACTCTAAACACCAAACCCCAAACCATAAACGCTAAACCCTAAACCCTAAGAATTTTATAACATCTTAAAAAAGTTCTAACTTTTATTCAAGTGTTTATTAAGAGGATTTACTAAAGTATTAAAAACCATAGACTCTTAACCCTAAACCGTAAGAAATTTATAACATTTTAAAAATTTTACTGCAAATTTTATTTAAGTGTATATTAAATACATTTACAAAAGTGTTATAACCCCTAAACCTTAAACCCTAAAGCATAAGAATCTTATAACATTTTAAAACTATTTGTAACTTTTATTTAAGTGCTTATTAAAAGAATTTACTAAAATGTTATAAACCCTTAATGTTGAACCCTAAACCCAAACCCTAATCCCTAACCTAGGTATGTGAGTATAGGAGGGAGAAAAATTTGCTACATGAGATACAATTCTTGATAAACCTTTTTCCTTTTATTTATTTTTCTTCGTAACTCCTCGGAGCTCCACGGGATGAATGCATTATGTGTAATATGTAGCAATGGATACCTCCTTAAGATGTGGTGGTTCATTCCTACACCCTAAACCCTAAACCCTAAACTCCAAATCCTAAACACTAAACCCTAAGCATTTTATAACATTTTAAAAAGTGTTTTGTAATTTTCATTTAAGTGTTTATTAACGCAATGACTAAGGTGTTACAAACCCGAAACCATGAACCCTAAACCAAAAATATTAAAACTTGAACCGTAAGAATTTTACAAAGTGTTAGAAACCCTAAGCCCTAAAGCCTAATCCCTAAAGCCTAAACCGCAAACGTGTAACCCTAAATGCTAGACCCTAAACCCCAAACCATAAATTTGAAACCCTAAATTCTGAATCCTATAATTTAAACTCTAAACCCTAAACCCTAAACCCTAAGAATTTTATAACAATTTTAAAAACGTTTTATAACTTTTATTTAAGTGTTTACTAAAAACGTTTACTCAAGTGCTATAAACCCTAAACCCTAAACTCTAAACAATAAACTGATGACCCTAAGCCCTATACTATAAACGCTAAACTCTAAGTATTTTATACCATTTTAAAAAGTGTTTTGTAAATTTTATTTAAATGTTTATTAAAAGAATTTACTAAAGAGTTATAATCCCTAAACCCTATAGTCTAAACCCTAAACCCTAAACCCTCAACATTTTATAGCATTTTAAGCGATTTTTAATTTTTATTTGAGTGTTTATTAAAAGAATTTACTAAAGTGTTATAAACCATAAACCCTAAACCCTATACCCTAATCATTTTATAACATTTTAAAAAGTGTTTTGTAACTTTAATTTAAGTGTTTATTAAAAGCATTTACTAAAGTGTTATAAACCTTAAAATCTAAATGATAAACCCTAAACCCTAAGCCCTAAACCCTTAACCCCAAACCCTAAACCCTAATGCCCAAACCACAAACCCTAAATTGTAAATGCTAAGCATTTTATAACATTTTAAAAAGTGTTTTGTAAATTTTATTTAAGTGTTTATTAAAAGCCTTTATGAAAGTGTTAAAAACCCTAAATTCAAACCCCTAAACCCTAAACCCTAAATCCCAAACAATAAACCTCAAACCATTAACTCTAAGAATTTAAAACATTTTAAAAAATAGTCCGCAACTTTTATTTAAGTTTTTATTGAAATCATTCACTGAGGTGTTATAAACCCTCAACCCTAAACTCTGAACCCAAAACCGTAAACCATAAAGACTAAACCCTAAATCCTAAGCATTTTATAGCATTTTAAAAAAAATGTTTTGAAACTTTTATTTATGTGTTTATTAAAAGAATTTACTAAAGTGTTATAAATCCTAAACCCTAAACCCTAAAACCTCATGGCAAGTACAAAGATCAAAACTAATTTTGTAAATACTGAACCTAGTTACATTTTCTTCAACGCTCCCTCTTAATTATGAAGGTATTTATAATGGTACTTGGTAATTATCAATATGAACAATTTATCATAAGAAGAATCAGATTGGTAACCCATATGTATAGCACCATAGTAACCATCATTGTTTCCATAGTAAGTCCTTGACTGACAACTCTATCTCTCAGTATATCAGAGCACAATGTTGGAAAAACTAATGATTATAGACACGTTAATCATTGTCTCTCAAGGTACACACCCACCTAGGTATTCAATGATTATGAGCTTATAGGACTTTTCTTATCTTTGGGTCCCAGCCCTAAAATAATCTAGGTCCTCTTTCCTACTCTCATCTTGGATTCCCTACATATCCTCAAAGAACCTTGGATGTCAGATGATTACCCAATCCTCCATTATTTCTTCCAAGGTAAATACAAGAATGTTTTGCATAGATTTCTCTTCATGGCCTTCACCTAGACTTACGATTTTTAGTCCTGGTTTAGTGCATCACACATGAAATAGAAAAGCACAACTGTCACTCCTTTTTAATAAGGGGCGATGTAATCCAAGCTCCCTCTTGGAAAAGGTGGCGGTGGTGGCACTGAAGGAAAAGTAGAAGGTAGAGGAGGAGGCAGAGGAGGAGACGGAGTAGGAGATTGAATGGAAGGAGGCTCGAGTAGTGGAGGATGTGGAGGTGGAGGATGAGGAGGAAGAGGTGGAGGCAGAGGCAGTAGAAGTGGTGGTGGCGCTGGTAGGGGAGGATGAGGAAGAGGAGGAGGAGGAGGTAGAGGAGGAGTAGAAGGAGGAGGAGGTGGTGGTGGTGGTGGTGTTGGTGGATGCAGAGGAGGAGGACAAGGAGGATGAGGAGGAGGACGAGGACGCTAAGGTAGTTGAGGAGGAGGTGGAGGTGGTGGTGGAGGTGGAGAAGAAGAAGGAGGTGGAGGGTGTGGTGGAGCTGAAGGAGGAGGAGGAAGAGGAGGAGGTCATGTTGTTGGTGGAGGAGGTAGTGGATTTTTTTGATGACGAGGCATAGGTGGTGGTGGATGAGGAGGCCGAGGTGGAGGACAAGGAGCAGGAGGAGGTGGAGGTTAAGGTGGCAGAGGAGGTGGAGGAAAAGGAGGAGGAGAAAGAGGAGGAGGATATGTTAGTAGAGAAGGAGGTGGACATGGATATGGACGAGGAGGTGGAGGATGAAGCAGAGGAGGAGGAGAAGGTGGTGGAGGTGGATAAGGGGAAGGACAAAGTGGAGGTGGAGGAGGAGGAAAAAGTGGATGAGGATTTGTTGGTGGAGGTGGTGGTGGAGTAGGAGGTGGTGGAGGTATAGGTGGACGTGAAGGAGGAAGAGATGAAGGTGGAGGATGACAAGGGTGTGGAGGAGGTGGATGAGGTTGAAGAGGAGGAAGAGGAGGATGATGTGGAAGTGGAGGTGGAGGTGGAGGTGGAGGATGAGTGGTGGATGAGGTGCAGGTGGAGGTGGAGGTTGACGTGGAGGAGGAGGTGAAGTTGGAGGTGGAGGTTAAGTTGGAGAAGGAGAAGGAAGAAGTAGAGGAGGAGGAGGATGTGCTGGAGGAGGTGGAGGTGGAGGTGGAGGAGGAGAAGGAGGGCAAGGAGGAGGGTTTGGAGTAGGTGGACTTGGAGTTGAAGGTGGTGGTGGATGACGAGGAGGAGGAGGAGACAAAGGTGGAAGTGGAGGAGGAGGAGGAGGAGGAGGTGGTGGTGGTGGTGGTGGTGGATGAGTCGGCAGAGGAGGAGGAAGAGTAGGAGGTGGAGGTGTAGTTGGTGGAGGAGGCAGAGGCAGAGGAGGTGG
>APFE031759493.1:0-14810 GCA_000404065.3 Pinus taeda | reverse complement strand
ATATTAATTAATTAAATAATAATAATAATAATAATGGTAATTAATTAAACTATATCCTTTCTTGCATACATAGAGGCTTTGCAACCTGCGAGATCCGCTTTTCACGTGTTCTGAACCTGCGAGCGCGTCTGCTCTCTGTGAGTCCCAATCCCTGCGGACATGTCCGTTGGGGTCTTTGCTTCAAGCTGTGGCCGAGTTGGCTAGATATGCTGCCCTTCATGGAGGAGTTGACTCCCCCTCAGGGGTCTTCCTCCCCTACTGCGCCTTCCGCCACTGAGGCCTTTAGAACCTTGCTGGCCTCTCTTCCAAAGAAGAAATCTGTGGAAGATGCGAAGTTTATGAAAAGACTTGAAGATATCCCCAACATCACCCTTCTGCCTGAAGGTCTAATTCAAGTAGCCTTGTCCCTTGTAGATCGTGCCTTGGTCGATCAGTTCACAGGACTATGGCCTTCCCCAAAATCAACTGAGAACTGGGTTGCTAGGAAGTGGGCTCCGTTGATAAAAAATAAGGTAACCTCTTATTTCCTTGGAAGAGGATATTTCTTATTTCAATTTTTTGCAAAAGAGGACAAATATCTCATTTTTAGGAATGGCCCCTACTTCATGGGCCCCCAAGGTCTGTATTTAAATAAATGGATATGAGACTTCGATCCGGCAGTGAATGTGCCTACAACGGTCCCGGTATGGGTAAGACTCCCCAATCTTACCATCCACTGCTGGAACTGGGACTCTCTGAAACATATAGGAAACTCTCTTGGGAAATTCATTGACAAGGCCAATACAAAGATCAGTATGATTGTGCTAGAATGTGTGTGGTAGTAGATCTGGAGGTCGGACTATCAGTACCCGTCAAAATAGTTGTAGGTCCATGGACTCATGTATAGAAACTAGATTACGAACAACTGTCGTTCAAATGCCAGAAGTACCATGTCTACGGACACTTTGCCAGAGACTGCCCGTCCAAACGGGTGGAAGAAAAAGGGAAGGAAGAAGGGTGGAATCAAGCAAAGCATCCCAAAACTTCACACAAGAAGAATGCAAATGAAAATACGAAAGCTCCCCAAGTGGGCCCTGTTCAGAAACCATCCATGGAAAGTGAACGAAAAAAATTTGAGATCCTTGGACCTAAAATTGTGATCATGCAGGAGACAGAAATCCCTAAGGAGACCCCTCCATCCAAAGCCTCCCCCTCCAAAAGCGTACCAGAGAGATCCATAGAGAGGTTATTAGATGAAGAAGAGGAAACCCAAGAGTCCAAGGAATCAGAGGAAGAAGGGGAAATAGGTGAATCCCAATCTTCCCCTAGAATATCTACAAGAGGACGCATGTTAGCAAAGGAAAAAAGAGAACAAGAAACTTATAAGGACAAGCTTCAGGGCAGCTAGCCAACGCTAGAGAAACTCCTAGAAAAAACCCCAAAGATGAAGAGGATCCAAACTTAGATCTCCAAGAGAGCTCACCACACCAAAAGTAAATGATGAAAATAGTCTCCTGGAATTGTAGGGGAATGGGCACCAAAGACAAGGAAGAATCAATGAACAACTTAATAAGATTGGAAACCTGGGACATCCTTCTCATCCAGGAGTCTAAATTGGAGGATTCAGCCTTCCTCTAGGCAAGCAAAAAAAATTGGAAGAAAGAAGGAGCGCATGCAACCTCTGCCGTGGAACTTTGGGAGGACTTGGGTCGCTCTGGAACCCTAATAAGTTCTCATTAATCTCTAAGTCCCTGAACACTCATTGGTTTTTTTTTTAAATGCAACACTTAGAATCTAAGGAAATTATTTTCCTATTCAATGGTTATGCTCCTAACAATACAGGTGAGAAAAAATTATGTTGGGACTCTATCAAAAACTTGGCAGATCTAGAAAAACTAGAGAACAAAATCATAGTCGGAGACCTCAATCTCACCCTCCTCTCGTTAGAAAAAAGAGGAGACAGCATCGTCAGGGATTCGGCAAGAGAACTGGTGGAAGACCTCATGCAAGATTAGGATCTGATAGACATTAAGCCGACTACGGGCAACCTCACTTGGTCAAATAAGAGAGTTGGCCCGAGATACATAGCGACAAGACTTGACAGATTTTTGGTCGAAAGCTCCTTCCTTCTTCTTGGGCTAGAAGCTAGAATGCGAATTCTTCAAAGAAGCATTTCAGATCACAAGCCCATCAGCCTTGAGCTACTGACCCCCAAGGATCTGGGGCCTATACCTTTCAGATTTAGCGCTCTTTGGATTAAAGAGACAAAATTTATGTCAAAGGTCAGAGATTGCTGGAAAGAGCAATTCAAGGGATCTGCCTTTTTTGTGTGGGAGGAAAAGCTCAGAAGAGTTAAAGGTATGCTGAAAAATTGGGCTAAGACCCTGGCCAATCCTGCTGTGAAAAGGAAAAAAATACAAATTTCTTTAGAAAGTCAGCATCTCCATCTTGAAGCAGTCGATATCACTAAAGATGAGTTGGAAAAGGAGGCCAAACTCCAACAAATTTTCCACAAGGCCTGTATGGCAAAAGAAGAATATTGGAGGCTCAAGTCCAGGAGCCTTTGGCTCAAATCTAGAGATAGAAACTCCTCCTTTTTCCATAAACAAGCCCAAGCTAGGAAAGGCCATAACTCCATCAATAAAACAAAAGAAGACAATTGCGTAATGAAGGATTTTACCAGGATAAGAAAGGCAGCCTCAGAGCACTTTGAGCAGCTGTATAGAGAAGATTCAGGAGCTGATCTAAACGATACTCTGTTGGATGTTGTCGCTAGCCTTATCACCTCCAAAATGAACCAGGCACTTGGAGGCAAAAACACGCAAGAGGAAGTCAAGGAGGCTCTCTTCGCAATGGATCCTGATAAAGCTCTAGGACCAGAAAATTTTACGCCTAGATTTCCTCAAACCTATTGGTAGATTGTAGAGAAGGAGTTCTTTAAAATGATCTAGAAATCCCAAGACTGTCAGAAGATTGGAGGCTGCACAAATTCAACCTTTCTTTCCCTCATTCCCAAAGAGAAAGGAGCAAACTCTTTTAGTAGATTTCACCCAATTTCCTTATGCAATATTGGGTACAAAGTGATAGCTAACAAGTTGAAAAGAATTCTTCCCAAAATCATCCTGGATAACCAAGGTGGATTTACTCATGGCAGGCAACTGGTGGATAATTTCGTTCTGTTTCAAGAGGCGATTCATTCCAGTGTACACCGAAAGGAAAAGCGTATGGTTATTAAATTAGATCTAGCAAATGCTTTTGATTGTGTTAGACATAGTTTTTTGTTTGAGGTGTTGCAAAAACTAGGGTTTGGTCAAAATTTCATCAGGTGGATTAGAGCCTATATTTCGGAGCCTTGGATTGCCCCCTTGGTGAACGGAAGGGCTGCTAAGTTCTTCAAAGCCACTAGAGGGCCGAGGTAGGGGTGCCCCCTTTCACCCCTCCTATTCATTCTACAGGTCTCTATTCTCAGTTTTTATCTTCAAAGAAAGTAGCAAGATCAACACTTCGCTGGCCTGTGCATTGCTAGAGGGGTTAAAAGCATCAAACACGCCCTCTTCGCGGATGATACTCTACTGTTAGGGGTTGCATCTCTTCATTCAGCAATCAAATTTAAAGAAGTTCTAGAAGATTACTGTAAGGTCTCAGGTAGTGTTCTAAATAATGGCAAATGCCATATCTACTGTTGGAATATTCCTGCTTCAACTGCAAGCTCCATTGCTAGATGCCTCGGTTTTGCAGTCTCAACTTCTTTGTCCTCATTTAAATATTTGGGACTACCCATCTTCCACAAGAGGGCCTTGAGTAAAGATTGTTATCCTCAATTAGAAAAATTTAAAGCAAAAATGCAGGCCTGGGGATCCTCTTGGCTCAACATAGCTGGAAAATCAGTGCTCATTAAAGAAGTACTCAACAACCTTCCGTTATTCAAATTCTCGGTTCTATTGGCGCCTATGGGAATCATCAAAAAGGTGGAGGAACTAATCAAAATGTTTTCCTGGAAAGGAAGCAAGAAAAATGAGAAGAGAATTTCTCTAGTTAATTGGGAAACAATCACCAGACCAACTCAGGAGGGAGGACTAAACTTCAAAGATCTCAGTGTCCAAAACTTAGCCATGGGAACCAAATTGATTTGGAAAATCATAGCTCCAAATCCTGGTTGGGTGCAAGTTGCTTTGTTGAGGAAGTACTTCAGAGGACTGAGACTTAGATGCCTGGATCAACCAAAGAACCATTTCAAAACTCCTTTCAGCACATTCATCAATAGAACTGGTTCGTTAATAAGGAATCATTCCTTCTGGATTCCAGGCAATGGAAAATGCATCCACCTCTGGAAGGACATTATATTGAATAGACCGCCACTGGCAGAATCGAAAGGCATGCCTGAGTTGCAGCGCTGGATGTCAGAGGCCAGCATAAACACATTGTAGGATCTCTCAATATTGAATGGCGATGTGTGGTCAGGTTGGAAACAACTCCCAGTTCCACCCAACTTACGATCCGACCTGGAAACGTTCACCACGCAGTTACATGGGTTGGCTCCGATTCATATAAGAAGGAAGGATGTGAGAGGCTAGGGATCAAATTGAGCAAGTTACTCGATAGCCCAGGGCTATGCTAAATGCCTTGAGCGGCCTCAGGTGCCTCCCAATCCTACCCCCTAGGTTGGCATCTATAAAATACCTTCAATTCCTAAAGTAGATCACTTCTGCTAGCTTCTCTGCCACCAGAAAATTATAACTGAAGATAGGCTAAAGAAAAGGGGCATCTATGGGCCTTCTAGATGCTCTCTTTGTAAGGAAAACTTAGAATCCGAGTTCCACCTCGTGATCGAGTGCAAGTTCGCAACTTCCATATGGCAGGAGCTACTTGTTTCCTCGAAGCATAAATTCACCTTCCCCTCCTCAGTCTCGGATCTATTTGCGGGCTGGATGGCCAGATATCTAGGTTCATCCCCAGAAAATAAAACAATTAAGTTAGCGTGGAGTTCTCTACCCAAATTCATCAGCTGGCAACTCTGGCTAGAAAGGAATAGAAGGATATTCTGTAATAAGGAATAGGACTTCAAAATAGTTGCCAACTCAGTAAAAAGTCAGCATATTGAGTGGCTGGAAGACAAAGGAGATGATTCAAATTTAAGCCAGTAGGACATAGATCTGGGAACTTCCCTAAATTTCAAATTTCCAAAATTGAACAGCTCTCCTCCATCTTGCAAAGAATGGCAAGTCAGGAAAAATGAAGCAGATTTCCAAACTTGGCTATCCAAACAATCTCTTCCCTCTCTCTTCTTTGATGGGGCACCCAAAGGGAATCCAGGTACTGCTGGAGCCAGAGGTCTCATCATAAATCCAGATCAAATAGCTGAGCACAGATTCGCTTGAGGATTAGGCCATTTCTTAAGCATACAAGTTGAAGTGATGGACCTTTTCCAAGGAATCAAATTCCTCAAAGAGTTGGGCTACAAGGAGGCAAATGTCTTTGGAGATTCCCATGTGATCATCCAATCAATGGCGACCAACTCTAATCCAGGGGACCTGCAGCTTGCAAGGATAATTACAAGGATCAAAGGCATTGCAAAGTCCCTGAATCTGAAATACTTCCATGTTTTGAGAACAAATAACAAAGAAGTGGACATCGAGGCAAACAAGGTAGTCCATTTAGTTGCCGGTTCTTTTCTCAGACATAATGAAATCCTTTGGGATCCAATCCCCTAAAGAGCCATGTTCTATTGCATCCTTTTGCAACAGTTTGTTTGTATTTTTCAGCTTGGGAAATTAGCAACAGAAGTACACTATATTAAATGTAAAAAGAGGAGCCTGATAAGAGTAGAAGTTATATTCCTCTGGCTGAAAAGACATGCAGAAATATGCCTCTTCTTTTGTAACCAAATTTGTGGCTCTTAGCCACTCAGTTAATGAAATCCCATAACTGTTTTTGTAAAAAAAAATAAAAAAATAATGGTAATTAATTAAATAACAATATTAATCAATAATAGTAATATTGTTAATACTAATAATTAATAAATATGTGTTATTTTTTGAATTCAAATTTTTGTGATCCATATTATGTTAAGAAGAGTTTTTTCGGTAGAAATCACATAGGAGGAAATTTTGCTGACGCGTTTTGAATTAGCTAGTGTGGTTCATCATAAGGACCAGATGAAGATGCATATCATGACACAGGCTTAAATAGAGGGTGATGTAGAGACCAAAAGATCATATAGCCGCTAGTTTATGAA
The DNA here is from genome assembly GCA_000404065.3 of Pinus taeda. NCBI lineage: Eukaryota > Viridiplantae > Streptophyta > Pinopsida > Pinales > Pinaceae > Pinus > Pinus taeda. Next base: position 8,596 of record APFE031759493.1, on the reverse strand, counting down.
AATTAATATTTTAATAATGATTATTAAGAACAAATAATATTCCTATAATGGAAGAAAACTCACACAGAGCAATATATTCATGATAATTCTTATCATTTCCTGGCTCAAAAGCTTGTTTTCTTAATACTTTAGAAACTAGAGCTTTAAGGGTTTCTAATGATAACCATCTCAATGAGGAGAAAGCACACATCTTGAGTGTTTTCTTTAATAATGGGTATAGTATACACCAATGTACTAAGGTTTTCATCAAAGTCAAAAAAGGTCCTAAGGCTAAGAAAGAAACCAAGGATCATTTTTCCGGGGTTCATCTCCCTTTTAGCCAAGGAACTGCACACAATATTGTGAGGATACTAAAGAAGCATAAGGTTCATGCAAACTTTAGGCCTCTAAATACCATTTAAATCTCCCTAAGATTCGTTAAAGACCCTATGGATCCCAAAAATATGAAAGGTGTTTATGTTACCCCTTTATCTTGTGGGATTCCCTATATTGGTGAGACTGGTTGCTCGATTAATCAAAGGATTCGCGAGTATGAAGCTAACATCAAACATTACAGGACCTGCTCCTCTAATTTGGCAGAACATGCAGAAAAATCTAGGCATCCCATCTGCATTGAGGAAGCCCATGTCATTGCCAAGGTTAGTCATTTCCCTCATCGTAAATTCAGGGAGGCCTTAGAAATCGAAAAAAGGCCCAATAATTTAAATTTAGGTGATGGTTGGAATATTAGTAGAAGCTGGGTCCCTGCCGTGTCCTCCTAGTTTGTTTATGTTTGTAGATTTTTTTTTTAGGGTTTGACGTTTCTATTTTTAATTTTTTTTGTTTCTATATAGGTATTTTCATTTAATGTTAATATTTTTTTGATCTATTTTCTTACCTTAAAAAATAAATAAAATAAAATAAAATAAAATTTGTCCTCCCTTTTGATTATTATTATTTTTAATCTATTTAATTATTATTTTGTTGTAGGATCATATATTTATTCTTTTTTATACCATGTTCATTTTGGTTGACTAGGTTGTTGTTCTTTATATTATATATTTTATATATATATATATTATTATATATATATATATATATATTAATTGATTATATAAATTATATATTATTATTCTTAAACTACCATTATAGGAATATTATTTGATCTTAATATCAGTATTACAATATTATTTTCATTAAATAGCGTTATAAATAAATAATAATAATATAATAATAATTAATACTCTCCATTTTGATTGCTTTGTTTTTAATTTTAGGTCTCTTTAATTATGTTTTGTTATAGGATCCTTGACTCATTAATCAGTTATTTGACTTTCTATTTATTTATTTTTTATTTTTTAATTTTAAACTCTACTCCAGTATTTGGTTGATTTGGATGTTTGTTCTTATTAAAGTTTACATTTTTCTTTCTTTTTTAATTATTATTATTATTATTTTATCTTAATTATTATTATAAATTATATATTATTTTTTAAACTAACGTTATATACTCTTATAGGAATATTATTTGATCTTAATAATTCATTATTAAATATTATTTTTATAAACTAGAAGTTATATATTTTTTTTGTTTCTACATCGGCCTTTATTTAAGCCTATACGATGATCTGCATCGTCATTTGGTCCTCATGATGAACCACACTAACAGATTCCAAACACGTTGGAAACTTTTTCTCCTATGTGATTTCTAGCAAAAAAACACTTCTTAATAAACATGTTAGTCAATAATTTAGTAGCATTAATTAATTATATTTCATTCATTATTAATAAATTCATTAAATAATTCAATCATTCAAAATTAATAAATAATAATAATAAAACCATTATAGATTAATTTGACAATATTAAATTAATTTAATATTATTCCCTTCGGTTCATAATCCTTTGAGGTTTTAATATTAATCCCTTGGGTTTATAATATCAATGATGGTCAACCATGGTCCAACGTGGCATTGTGACAAAGATTGTATCGATATGAAAATAAATCATGGTCAACTATTGTTCAACGTTGCATTGTGACAAGGATTGTCTCAATATTGAAATCCACCATGGCCAACCATGGTCAACCATATGTTTTTAGGGTTTATAATATTTATCTTAATATTTATATACCTCGGGTTTCTAACTTTTATCCCTTGCATTTATTATTCCCTTGGGCTTATATTATCAATCTCTTGGGTTTATTAATCTAGGGGTTTATATTCCTAAGGTTTAATATTATTCACTTATGTTTATAATGCATTCGGTTTTTAGTATTGACCCCTATGGTTTATTATTCCCTGGGTTTTTAATATTGATCATGGTCAACCATGGTCAACCATGTTTTATAAATCCAATCATGCTCAACCATGACCAACCATATTTTATAAAATCAATTGTGGTCAACCATGGTTAATCATGGACAACCGTTATTCTACATTGCTTTGTGACAAAGATTGTCTCAATATGAAAATTAATCATTGTCTCAACGATGATCCAACGTCGCATTGTGACAAACATTATCTCATGTTAATCATGGTCAACCATGATAAACCACGACTAATCATGGTCAAACATGGTAAACCATGTTCAACGAATTTTATAAAATCAAACATGGTCATTCATGATCAATCATGGTCATACATCGCATTGTCACAAACATTGTCTTGATATGAAAAGCAACCATGATTATGCATGGTAAACAATGGTCCAATGTTGCATTGTGATAAGGATTGTCTCAATATGAAAATCGACCATGGTCAACCATGTTTATTTTAGTGTTTATAATATTTATCTTAGGGTTTATGTACCTTGGCTTTATAATATTAGCCCCTTGGGCTTAATATTCTTCCCTTTGATTTAGAATCCCTCGGGTTTATTAGTCCCTTGGATTTATAATACCAATCATGGTCAACCACGATCAATCATAGCCAACCATGGTTAAATGTCGCATAGTGTTAATGAGTGTCTGAATATAAAAATCAACTATGGTCAACCATGGTCCAACATCACATTGTGACAAATATTGTCTCAATGTAGAAATCAATGTTGGTCAAACATGGTCCAATGTTGCATTGTGACAAGGATTATCTCAATATAGAAATCAACCATGAACAATCATGTTTATTTTAGGGTTGTAATATTTATTTTAAGGTTTATATACCTTGGGGTTATAATTTTTATTCCTTGGGTTTATAATATCAATTCCCTGGGTTTATAATCCCTTCGGTTTTTAGTATTGACCCCTATGGTTTATTATTCCCTGGGTTATTAATGTTGATCATGGTAAACCATGGTCAACCATGTTTTATAAATCCAATCATGCTCAACCATGACCAGCCATACTTTATAAAATCAATTGTGGTCAACCATGGTTAATCGTGGACAACTGTTATTCTACATTGCATTGTGACAAATATTGTCTGAGCATGAAAATTAATCATTGTCTCAACGATGTTCCAACGCCACATTATGACAAAGATTGTCTCAATATGTTAATCATGGTCAACCATGATAAACCACGACTAATCATGGTCAAACATGGTAAACCATGTTCAACGACTTGCATAAAATCAAACATGGTCATCCATGATCAATCATGGTCATATGTCGCATTGTCACAAAAATTGTCTTGATATGAAAAACAACCATGATTATGCATGGTAAACAATGGTCCAATGTTGCATTGTGACAAGGATTGTCTCAATATGAAAATCAACCATGGTCAACCATGTTTATTTTAGTGTTTGTAATATTTATGTTAGGCTTTATGTACCTTGGATTTATAATATTAGTCCCTTGGGCTTAATATTATTCCCTTTGACTTATAATCCCTCGGGTTTGTTATTCCCTTGGGTTTAGAATATCAATCATGGTCAACCATGGTCAACCACGGTCAATCATAGCCAACCATGGTTGAATGTCTCATAGTGTTAATGATTATCTCAATATAAAAATCAACTATGGTCAACCATGGTCCAACGTCACATTGTGACAAATATTGTCTCGATGTAGAAATCAATGATGGTCAAACATGGTCCAATGTTGCATTGTGACAAGGATTATCTCAATATAGAAATCAACCATGAGCAATCATGTTTATTTTAGGGTTGTAATATTTATTTTAAGGTTTATATACCTTCGGGTTATAATTTTTATCCTTTGGGTTTCTAATATCAATAACTTGGGTTTATTAATCTAAGGGTTCATATTCCTAGGGTTTAATATTATTCACTTAAGTTTATAGTCCCTTTAGCTTTTAGTCTTAATTCGTAGGGTTTATTATTTCCTTGGGTTTATAATATCAACCAAGGTCAACCATGGTAAACTATGTTTTATTAATTCAATCATGATCAACAATGGTCAACCGTATTCTATAAAATCAATCGTGGTCAACCACGATTAATCATGGTCCAATGTTGCATTGTGATAAAGATTGTCTCAATATGAAAATCAATCATTGCCTCAACCATGGTCCAACATAGCATTATGACAAAGATTGTCTCAATATAATAATCATGGTCAACCATGGTGACAAAGATCGTTTTGATATGAAAATCAACCATAGTTAAGCATGGTCAACCATGGTCCAACGTCGCATGGTGGCAAGCATTGTCTCAATATGAAAAACAACCATGGTCAACAATGGTCATCCATGTTTGTTTTACTCTTTATAATTTTTATTTTAGGGTTTATATATCTTGGGTTAATAATATCAATCCCTTGGGTTTATAACATCAATCATGATAAAGCATGGTCAATCAGAGCCAACCATGGTTGAATGTTGCATTGCTATAATGATTGTCTCAATATTAAAATCAACTATGGTCCAATCTCGTGTTGCGACAAAGACTGTCTTGACATAAAAATCAATTATGGTCAAGTATTGTCAACATACACAAAATAAAAAACATTAACATATTTATATTTATAATAATTTATTTACAATATTAATATGGATAAAATAAAATAGTTATTTTTATTATTATTATTTATTAATTATGAAATATATTAAATCAATATGCAAAAATTTAATTAACAGATATTTATTAATAAATATTACAATAACATATACTACTATTATTAAATATATTATTTAATTAGTATATTGTCAACATAATTAACAAATATTTATATTTATAAATAATTTTTATATTTTCGATATATTAATGAATAATAATAATAATAGTTATTTATTATTATTATTATTATATTAATAAATGAATAATATAAATCAAATATGCTACTAAATATTAATTAACAATATATAATTATTAATATTACATACATTCAACTATACTATTATTAATATTATCATAATAATTAAGTAATATTATTATATTAGCCCCATTTTTTTTATTTTTAATTATTTATATTATAATACTAACTAAATAATAATGATATGATAATGATGATGAAGCATAATAATAATTACATTAATCATAAATCTTTGGCTTATATTAAGCACATTTACTTATAATGTTTCTTCTTTCTTCAAATTAGATTAGGATTGGAGTTTAGCCAAAGAATAAGCCTTTTATCTTAAAATGTTCTTATCAAGACAGTCTTAACCTGGATGAAGGAACATTTTTTTGGTAGTTTAATGTTTTAAAAAGTAATTATATTCTTAAATCTCTTTAAATTTAAAAACTTAATGCATACTAAATCCCAAAATAAGTAATTAATATTCTTTAGACTGTGGTTCAGCGGTTATGTGAAAGTTTGATCCCACAAATCAGGTCCCTTACTCCATACAACCCTGTGCAGGACTATGAAAGCTGCCGCACCGATTGAAAAAAAGTGGACTCTGTCTAAGAGCAGACACGGTTTAATTTTATATTCAGCGTCCTATTATCATATGCCTCTGCCCACGCCAATGGATAAGTATTCAAAGCCATCGTTCTTACGACTTGTTCACTCCCTCGTTTTGACCTTTTCAAAAGTCAAATAAATCGGAGACGCCAACCACAATTAACGGCTGCGCATATGCATTGCACTGAGCTGATCAGATCCGGTCCATGCCAATACCATCATAACGACTGTTCGCCATTATTCTAGAAGTTGACTTAGTGAACTTTTGTGAATATCCACCACTAATTGCCTTGCCTGCAGATAGCATTCTCCATCCATAAATTATTTCCCCAACCTTGGAAAGATTCACAAGAAGGCGAATAATATTGCACAACCCTTTATTCACTATACTTATTGGGAAGTGGGAAAGATGGAAAGCGTGATAATATGGCGTTGCTGTTTCATGGAATTATTCTTACTTGGACTACTCCTGCTTAATGTAATTTCAGTTTCAGCTGCCCTTTCGAAATCTGATGCATTCATTTACGGGCTCTACAACGTAAACAAATACAGCAATGGCAGTGCGTATGAAAGGAACGTGAACGTTGTATTGGAGTACCTGGTGAAGGCCACTGCCCCACGAGGCGGATTTGCGACATATTCTTATGGAGGAGTCAACGGCCTTCTACAATGCCGGCCCGACATCTCTCAGCAGGACTGCCAAAAGTGTTCTGCTAAAGCCTCACAGATGGCTTATCAAGACTGCCCTAATGCCATTGGAGCTCGGATTCAGCTGGAATTCTGCTTCATTCGTCATGAGAATTATACTTTTGCCTCTGTTCTCGATACCGTTGAGGCCGCTGCTCTTGAGAATGTGAAGAGCAACGGTAATATTGAAGGCTTCAATCAGACTCTAGGGAATCTTATGAAGACTCTTTCTGGCAAAGCTCCCTTAACAGTCAATAGATTCGCCACCGGATCGTTGGCGGTGAATTCTTCTGTGACCATTTAATGATTGGAAATGTGCTTAAGGAGTCTTTCAGGACCTGACTGTGGTGTTTGTTTGAAAGAAGCGATTACGGCAATAAATCAATGTTTCTCTTCACAGGTTGGGGCTCAAATGTATCTGGGAAGTTGCACAGTGCGCTTCGAGATATATCCAGTTTATAACTACCCTACCTATCAGCTATGAGAGAGAAGCAACCTCAGCTCACTTTTGAAAGAGTAATTTCAACTGCGAATTGGGTGAACAGCGCAGCAGCATGAGCGACTTCAGCGATGAACACCTCAGCAATGAGCGATCCGCCAATATCGCATCAGCGAAATGGCAGCGAGGGAGTTATAAAGTTTTTTGTTGTTGTTTGAGATGAGCGATCACCGATATCGCATCGACGTATCGCTATCGGCGTTTCAAGTGGGCCATGGCTTTTTATAAATGAGCAATCGCCGAATATTAATTTTTTTTGATAAATTATCGGGTCCACAGTATTTTCGCAATCGGGGAGACCAAGGGTGCACAATTTTTCATAAGTGCATGCTATGCAATGAAGCTAGGACCCGATGGGCTCCCAAAGCCAAATTGAATACTTGTTGAAGTACATGCCTGTAAAATAAATTCAACGTGAAGTAAAAGTTACTTTACCACAAGTTTTGTCAGTAAATCAGTAAATGCAAATTTACTAAGGGTTCGTAAGTTTAGGTGAAGTTTTTAATTTTATCTTTTTTTTTTTAATTTCAGCGGGAGTATGGGCACAAGTAAATGCTAGTAAAACCATTTAATTTTTTTTATCTTCTTTTACGGCAGCATGGCAAGTGAAAAACGTATGTAAGTTTTCTGGTTGTCATATATAGATGTAATGTTTCATTTTTTTTGGACTGAGCAATTAAAAAAAAAAAGCACAACAGTGCGTATGTAATGTTCTGAATATGCAAATGGAGGCACGCAGCAGCGTGAGCAAAATTCATGTGTAATTTTTCACAGAAGTGAAATGCAAGTGGTGAATCCCTCTCCCAAAGAGGAAGATCATAATCTATAACAACAATCTTTTTAATGAATTGAAATCTTTGGTGTGTGTGGAAACTCTTTCCTCTGCTGCTCAGAAATTCTATTTGTTTCCTCTGTGTTTAAAAATCCTATGGCAAAACAGAGCATTGTCTCTGTGTGCAGTTTATGTTTGTTTCTGGGATTTTAACAGAAAAATCCCCAACAGTGGTATCAGAGCTTGTTCAGGCTCTTTGAAGAGATTCAAAGAAGCTGAAGGAAGGAGTTTTCTGGCTGCAGTAAATCTTCTCCAGCAACGTGAAGGATCAGTTAAAAAGATCCAGGTATTCCTCAAAGTTTTTTTTAAGTAGCTGCTGAAGAAAAAATCAGTTATCTTAATACACAGTCAAGCATTTTATAGCATAAGTTAAAGAGTACTAGAATGGCCAGCACCAGCACAAGCATGGGTATGTTTAACCCTCAATTTCCACAGTTCAATGGGAAAAACTATGACTATTGGGCAATAACCATGAGAGCCCTGTTTGCCTATCAAGATTTATGGGAATTAGTTCAAGATGGTTTTGAAGAACCACCAGATGAAAATGAGTTTAATAGATTAACTCAGGCAGAGAAAGATCTATTAAAAAGAAATAGGAAGAAGGATTGAAAAGCCCTTGTATTTTTGTATCAAGCAGTGGACCAGAGTGTGTTTCCAAGGATAGAAGCAGCGAAAACATCCAAAGAAGCATGACAAACTCTCAAGACAACCTATCAAGGCATGGAGAAAGTGAAGACAACAAAACTACAGTTGCTGAGGAGAGATTTTGAGAATCTGAACATGAAGGA
>APFE031759481.1:0-22354 GCA_000404065.3 Pinus taeda | reverse complement strand
TCTTCCTCTTCCTTCACCTTCACCTTCTACCTGTTCCATTTGTTCTAACTCAAGAACTTGGCTCTGATACCACTTTTGATGGCCTCCTGCCGTTTTCGGAATATCTCCTATTGATAGGACTTGGCGTCCTGCAAGCGTTTATTGTTGACTTTATTACACTGGTACTTGCATTGGTATGTGGATTAGGGTTATGACTGGTTCCATCGGTTGGTAACCTCCATCTGCCGGTTTACTTCTATATGAACCCAAGCCTTTTGTCAACCTGTCATTTGTCACTGTGCACTTTTCATTATTCGCGTTCCGCTATGCTCTGTGGGGGTTTCGTTCCTCTATAGTTTTGATTGTCAACACGGATTTTTATGGTTGCTCCTGGTTCTCTAACGCCATGGAGGTAGGATTCAATAGCTCGCAAAGACACCCTCAGCTCTGTACAGTTACAGTCTCGATTTGTTGTTCGTTGGATACGTGTTCTTGTCTGTTTCCGTGTTATCTCTGTTCGTTTAAATACTGAAATCTTTTCTTTACAGGTCGTCCTCCAGGTTAACGTGCTTGGCCTTGGCTACAAGGTAATTTCTGGTTCTTTTTAAACTGTTTGGCCCCTTATCTCTCCGACCCTAACGCATGTTGCCACTGTTCTTCAGGCTTTAGCGGTTGCTCGTTCCCTCAACCCTGTCTTCTCGGTTCCAGGTAAACTCTCACCTCAATCTCCTTCAATTGTTTGTTGTTAATAATTTATTTATGCCTGTAACTTCATATTAATTCGTTCTCTTTATCTGTAGGTGGCTCGGTACTATTGGTAGATGTGGCTCAGTGTTCTTCACTGTCTCGGCAATCACTTGCATTTACCAGTCTTCACTCTACGGGTAGCGTCCTTCCACATTTGCATGTCTTTAGTGGTTCTGTAAACTTCTTTTGGTCCTGGTTGTCGCCTGAGTGATGAAATTTTGTTGGGTTCCTTTCTTTGGCGGAGTAGTTCTTTTCTCCTGTACGTTGGTCCTTTATCTTGGGGTTTTCGTCCTGTAATGTAAATGACTCGACTGTTGGACCTCTCGTCTTGTGACTTGGGTCTCTGGTTATATTAAACCCTCGCCTGGTATATCTTTGTTCAGTTGTTTGGTGAGATGGGTGTTCGTTATTTCGAAACCCTCATCCTGTGCCTTATTATTTGATTAATGGAACACTTGTTTGTGTTCTTTCTACTCGGATTCTTTTTACTGCTGTGGCAGTTCTTCAATCTCTGTCTATTCGTATCATTAGCCTGTTCGTAATCAATTTCAGGGTTCTGGGTTTTGTTTTTAAGTTCGGGGTTTTAATAATGTGCTGGTTGTGGAATGCTCTGAACAGTATATAATTATTTACACAGTCTTAGGAAATGATACAATAACATGCTTGTTTTGTTATGGCACTTTACTCTGCTCTTAAGTAATTGGAGGGTTCTACGAATTACCTGTGGTTTTCTGTCTGTATGCACAGTCTTTTGTTCTCTGTGTCTGGAGATGATTTAACTGTCAGCGTCCGCTACTCTTATGAATTTGTCTGTGTGTTGGCCGGTGTGCGCAACCTTTTATGTTCTCCGTCGGAAAGTATTATGATTGCCACGTCTACTCCACTTGTAGACTTTATCTGTCTTGTATTTCAATATAATTTGATCGTACAGGAAACTATATTATGATGCATGAAATCGATTATTACAGTGATGATTAAAAAGCGAATAAAAATAAGAATGTCTATTTGGAAATGACTGTCTCTTCTTTTTTTTCTCGTCTGAGAGGAATCGTTTACAATCATTATCTTTCTGCCTTTAAACTCCAGAAACATAACTGTTCTTTTCCCAATAGAACTGCCCCAACAGATTGGGCAACTGTTTATCTAACTGTCCATAACTAATGAAATGTTTTTAAAGAAGCTTAACTAACTATCATTTATTCTTTTGTTCCTAATTCCTAAAAAAAAGAATCAGTGCATAATTTTAATTGACCGAATCCTATCAACCTTCTAAAAAAAAGTAAACCAAGTAAATAAAATAAAATAACCGACAATTTTTTTTTACACCTGTCCAGCTATGCATAAGTGACTGTGTGTTCTGGTCTCTCCCTTGGACTGTCAACCTCCTTCTGTCTCCTCAGAGTTGGATGCTCCTGCATCATATCTACTCAGAATGAACTTTTTTATTAATTTGTTGTTATTGTGATATGACCAACAATATAAGTGAAATGTATTGGCAATGTTGTAGTAAAGTGTTTTTCTCCCTCGGTTAAAGTTAGGTTGCATGATGGAATATTTCTTTGTTTGAAGTGAGTTAGGGTTCATGACGGAATATTTCATCGTTTCAAGTATCTATTTTAGTTCTATAGTATGGTATTTAATTTCTAATAGAGATAGAACTCATAGTGGTTCATCTATATGATAAATCTAGGGATTTGAAACAATGTCTTAATACTTGTGATTTAATGTAGTGAAATATATTTCATTATAACAATCATTGCAAAAGACAAAGTAACATTATTCCTACTTAAAATATCGATATTGATAAATTGTTTGCATTCGAAAACTCACAATGGTTGTAGTAGATGATAAATCAAGGAATTTGAAACAATGTCTTAATACTTGTGATTTAATGTCTTGAAATATATTACATTATAACAATAATTGCAAAAAACTAACATTATTCCAAATAAAAATCCATATTGATAAATTTTTTAGATTCCAAGTACTTGAATTATGGACCATATTCACTGAAACTTATTCTAAAGTGTAATATTCTTTCTACCTACATTCAAACTAGTTTCAAAGTAAAATTCAAAGTAAAATTCAAACTACATTGACTAGACCTACCCTATAACAACATATAATTATTACTGCCACCAAATTTTTTATATGATGTTATATGTATATGTCAAATGCAGTAGTAAATTCTTATGACCTTGCCTTAAGAAACTTAAACATGATGGTAAAAAGTGAAAAGGGATTGGACCCGGTATTATGAGGGACTTTACAAAAATGGATGTGGTTGTCTCCCATCCTTCCCACTACTTGTTTAGCCAGTGTACAGGGTGTGGTCGTTTTAATGTCTGCCACACCCATGTTGGGTCAGCTGGGTGTAACTAGTATACTCTTTTGATGGTATCCCTCCGCTCGGCTCAGCTCACACTTTCTAAATCTCTTTCATGCAAAAATGTGGTAGTTGTACTATCATCACACTAATATCATCTTGAGATTCTCTGGATACTGCTACTTCTACAAGCTTTTTGCAAGCAACCATAGGACCTCCTGCTAATGGTAAAAGATTAGGTTGCTTGTCGGCGCAGAAAGGCCTCGCAATATCCACTGCTTCCTGATTACTTACTTTATTCCAGATCCCATCTGATGCCAAAATTAAAAACTCACAATCAGAAGTAATTTTAATACTTCTCGTCTCTGGTTCAGCGGTTATCCATTCTTTCAAGTGTGCATCCCCTATTGCCCTAGATACAGCCAGAGATCCCTGAACTCGCCAAACTCCATGGCGGAGCTCCACAATTCCACCCAAATTTTCTATCCGTTGTCGCTCGTCCTCCCTTCCAGCTCCGTGATCACATGTAAGGGCTTCAGCAGCGCCCTCTCTGCTCATAACTACTCGACAATCCCCAGCACTGGAAACCACTAAGTTACCACCTTTAATCAGAGCGGTCACACAAGCAGTACCGCTGCCAACCTCCTGCTTCAAAAACTCAGCATCTGTTGTTAAGTATCCAGCTTTAACGGCCTGCTCAAGAAAGTCCTCGGTTTCATCTTCCATGCTGACCATAGCGTCCACAATATTCTGCCCAAGATTTTCGGCAGTGAAAGCCGCAGCTTTCTGACCACCATGACCATCGAACACACCAAAAAAGTCCTGTCTGGAATCACCGAGAACATTGACAATGGCTTTGTGGGTATCTTCCATGAATTCTCGCCGACCTTTTTTGCGCGAAACTGCATAATGAGTACCCTCTTCATTCACCTCCTTCAGCTGCTCCACTGCCGGGCACGGCGCGTTTAGGCCCGACAGCTGCAGCGGAATATCCAGCCTCTGCGGTCGTTTCCTTTTGAGAGCAGGCAAAGGGAACTTGCGGACATTCGAACCATTATCCTCCGAGACATTGACACAAGAAGGGAAAGGCCTCTTGGCCGGGCTATCCCCGCTCTCGATCCACAGCATATTTTCGTCTCTGATGGTTAAAACAGGCCTCAGCGGAGACCCCACACAATTTGCGTGGATGCCGCTGCTCCTGGGCGTCTGGAAACCATGATTCCTTGGGGAAGCTGCCCATATCTCAATACCAGAATTGTGTATAGAGGGAGAATTCACTGCTACAATGCAAGCCATGTTAACAATCTGTGGATCTGCTGGCGATGATGGTGAACTTTGTTGATACCTTCGGTAACCTTTGTATTCTTGTTGCCCTATCACAGGATCTCTGCAACGGTGATAAATAAATGAACTCTTCTCTCGTTTCAATTCAGTTGAATATCTCTCTCAGAACCTGTTAAACATAGATGATTCCAGCATTCTTATAGCGTTCAATCGTTTCATATGAGACGAGATTTTGGAAAAAGTCCAGTTTTCAATTATCCAGCATGTGCCCGGTCAATTATCCACTTACTACAAACGTCTATGTTCCTCATGATTGAAAAATTCTATATCATTTAATGACCTGACGATAATGGCAGCGACGTCCGCCGTCCATCCATGACATGACTAGGCAGACATGTTCCACTCGGCATATCGCTTCTTCATTCTGGAGTCCAGAATTGTTACTGATACCAAAGTCAATGGGGTGGGCCGTGGGGGATGGTAATGGATGCCAGGGTCAGGCGGGTACGTCCACCAATACACTATTGATTCACGAACTTGGTATTGTCCAATATAGTGACTATGTCCAAGTCTACTTCCCAAGTGCGCTCAAAGTCTAGAAATGCTATAATATGACATCAATCAATGAACTTTCTAAGTCTCACATGCTTTATTATATTATTATCGTTCGTGAATTTAGTCTCGTTAAGCCGTATTGGTTAGGAGAGTGTTTCCAGAATTTTCCGGAAGTTGCAGAATTCCAAAATGGTTTAAAATTTAAAATTTATTCATAATAAGATTTAAAATTTAGTAATTGTATTGATATTAAATTTTTTTAATAATATTATGTTTTATTAGTAAAGTTTAATAATAGAGTTGATATAAGTTAATGATGGTCTTTGTGTTATAATATAAAAATCGGTTAAATAACAATATGTTAATTTGGAAAGATAATTATAGATGTAATCATATATATATATATAATTTTCAAATTTATTATGAATTGTCTTTTTAAGTAAATAATTTTTATTTATAGGAATGGTGTGAAATTTGAGTTTTCTAAATTGGTATATATTATTTTTTCATACAAAATATAATGCACATGTTTCCATTTTTCTAGCGATTAAGTATCTAAATGATGGAATCTTGCTATAAAAGCTTGTGGAGTTGTAGAAAACATATTGTTCTTTTGCACAACTAAATTTGCAATCTTAATTTTATATATTTTTAATTTATGGAAGTCATTATATCTTTGAAATTATAAGGCCCTCTATTAGTACAACTTAAAATGGTCTTACAATTATCAAACATTCCTTCCCTTTTTAGATCATAGGTCTTAAAGTCCTCTAGTGCACCATATAATTTTTTCCCAAACAGTCAACGCCCTTATAAGTCATAAGAGAAATACACGAGGGATGTATTTTAAGATTTTGACCTACTAATTTAAAAAATAAACAAGGGATAGATAGATAGATAGTAGACTCTATATGGGTATATTTAAAAAATTGATGTTTGTATGTTTTTGCAGAGCAAACCACTAGATTCATGATCATGAACCTATATCCGAATTAACCAAGCTGTCATGCATGTTTGGATTCCTACTCAGAAATATTTAAATTCCAAAAAATATGTGTACATTAATAATGCATGTGTGTTCTTGGTGTCAAGAATGTATACACACTTATAGTACTAGGAGCTTGCACACATTCATGTAGCTAGTGACTTTAATACATAGAAAATCATTGAGGTGGCTTTCTTAGGGTGGGGAGGGTAAAAGAGGGAGGGATATAGGGGCCAAAGGAGAGAAAGAAGGAGAAAAGTAGAGAGAGAGTGGGGTGTGGGGAAGAATCAGTTAGTGGGAATTGGTTGTGGTGGGTTTAAGGAGGAGGGGAGGGTGAGAAAGGGAGGGATAAAGGCGCCAAGGAGGGAGAGAAAGGGAGATGTGGAAAAGAATGAGTTGGTGAGGGTAGAGAGTGTGTGAGAGTCAAAAAGTGAGAGATTAGGGAAGAGGGTCGGGAAGAGAGTGGAAGGACGGTATTTTTGGTTGACATGGGGAGGAAGAGAGAGACAAATTTGGAAGGGGTTGTTGTGAATGTGTGTATACGTGTGTGTGTGGGTGAGAGAGAGAGAGAGAGAGAGAGAGAGAGACTATGCGAGTGAGTGAGGGGGGAGAGAGAGGAAGGTTGAGAGATAGTGAAATGACACGAGGGAGAAGAGAATGAAAGAGGGGGAGCAAGTGAGGGAGGGAGAAGAGAATGAGAGAGGAGGAGCAAGAGAGAGAGAGAGAGAGAGAGAGAGAGAGAGATGGAGGTTTTTGTGATGAACACACTAAGTGAGCAAGGGATAGAGAAATAATGGAAGGGGGAGATTGAAAGGTGGGAGAAAAGAGTATGGAAACTGAGAGAAAGAGGAAGGACAAGTGTGTGTGTGTGTGTGAGAGAGAGAGAGAGAGAGAGACGTGGAAAGAGAGAGAGAGAGAGGAGGGAGACAGAGAGAGAAGGACGTGAGGTGGACTTAGAAACAAAGTTGGAGGGGGGAGAGAAAAAGAGAGAGGGAGAGGGAGAAAGAGAGAGAGAGAGCGAGTTAGAGGGGGATTGTTGTGAATTATAGACTAAGGGAGGGAGGGAGTGAGGGATAGAGAAATAGAGGGAGGGGGGTGGAGGAGAGAGAGAGAGAGGATGGACAATGATAAAAGGAGGGGGGGAAAGATAGGTAAATATGGAGAGAGAGAGAGAGAGAGAGATGAAGAGACAAACAATAAGATAGGGAGGGAAGTGGTGTGAGGGGGAAAGAGGGGGGAGAGAGGGGAAGAAGAGAGAGGGTGGGGGGGTATTATTATGAATTGTAGACTATGGTAAGGAGGGAGGGATAATAAATATAGGAAGGGGGAGGGAGGAGGGTGGAGGAGATAGAGAAATGATGAAGAGTGATAGAAAGAGAGAAGAAGAGGGGAGAGGAGAGAGAGAGAGAGAGGTGAGGGTGTTGTTATGAAGTACAGACTTAGTGAGGGAAGGAGCAGGGAGAGAGAGGGGATGGATAGTGATAAAAAGAGAGGGGGGAGAGAGAGAGAGTGGGGGGGAGAGACGAAGAGACAAATAAGAAGATATAGAGGAAAGGGGTGTAGGGGGGAGAGGGGGAAGAAGAGAGAGACAAAGAGATAGAGTGAGACACACACACACACACAGATGTGGGGGAGAGAGGGTGGAGAGTGATAGAGATGGAGAGAGAGTGGGAGAAGAGATGGAAGAGAGGTGGAGATAGAGAGTGAGAGAGGACAAGAAGAGAGAGAGTGTGTGACGGGGGAGAGAGGGATATATGTAGAGAGAGGGAGAGAGAGAAGCAGAAAAAGAGAGATATATGAATATGTAAATAGAAATTGAGAGATAAAAAGTGGGGAGAAGAGAGAGAGAGGGAAGGAGTTAGAGAGAAAGGAGAGAGAGAATGAGAGAAGTGAGAGGGATAGAGTGAAAGAAGAGGCTAAGAGGGAACCATAGTATAACACCCTCCTCCCACATCTACTCAAGTAATCGACCAAGCGAGGTAAATATGTGGCGAGAGGCTAATGTGAGAGGCTTTGATTGCTGTACACCATATTTACTGACCACGCCTTCTACTTTTAAATTCGCTTTCATGAACGATTTCCACACCTAGAAAGAAATTAAAAACATTGTTTCCCTATTCCCGTAATCTAATTTACAGATAAAATGGATTTTATAGGACTCTAATTTACAAGTAAAATGGTTTTAGTTATAAAATCTCAAATAAGATTAAGATGGTATATAAATATGTATAAATAATTTTATATTTAAAATATATTTTTAAATGTATATATAAATTTAGTATTTAATAAATAAAAATTTCTAATTTACAAATAAACAAATTAGATTTAAATTTTCTTTTACTAAATTTTAATTAAACTTAACAAAAAAAATTAATTTAATAAAAACTATTTCATCTTTAAATTAATTATATTTCTTTATAATTAATCATACTTATCTCCTCAACTATCTCCCCGTGAATTTACCAGTTAAAAGAACGACGGTTTTCAAAGCAAAAACCCTCCGTAATGAATTTATATGTTCATAATTCCAATACATCATCCAAAATTTCGAAGAGTCAACAAAGATTACTGTTTAATCTCTCTATATCCTCATATGTTCAGTTTTTCAATTAATTGACATTTTCTAATTTAACTGTAAAAATATATTGTTTTATTTTAAGCCATTTATTATTAAAATGTAAACATTTTAATAAAAAAAAAAAAATAAATAATAAAACCATTCAAATAATTTATTATAATTATTAATTAAATTATAAATAATAAATTAATTTTATAAATAATTAATTAAAATTTTTATTATATTTTTTAAAATAATTTTTTTTTTTTTTTTTATAATAATTTTAAATTGAAATTAATTGATGATGGTGGTTAATGTGATCAATTTTTAGTCTATTGGACCTAAAGAAACAAATTATTTAGTTTGATTTAAAATTTTATTCTTATACTCAAAAAGCTTGGAGAGAAGTCTCCCCAACTCACTATAATTTTGACATCATAAAAGGCTAGGAAGGTCAGTGTTGCACAGAGATTATGAAACTGAGATCTAATGTGGTTGTACGGGTACTCTAAGAGGAAGTAGTTTTCATCCTCAATGTTCCTATTCTCCTTTTCATCCATAGTGTTTTAGGAATTGTCCAACCACCTATTTCACTATAAAATTTTAATTATATAAATTAAACCAATTAATCAATACCATATTTAAAATATTTTTAAATAAAATTTAAATATTATTTATTTATTTTTTCATTAAATTAAATGTAATTACTTTTCCATCCTCAAATTATAAAAAGTCGAAATTTAAAAAAATTAATTTAAAACTATAATGCATCATTTCTATATAAATATTGTAAAGTTCAATTCACCATCACGTGCCATCAAAACAAAGCTTAAAGGTTCTAGCAGGGATTTGTCCTAGACATAATGTATCTTACCATATAGCAACTTGGGTGATTTTTTTTTTTAATGAATAATGCTCTTTGTACTATAGCTACGGATTTCTATTTCTATTTTTATTTTTTATTTTTTTTACATATTTTTTTATTTTTCAAGTAGTAGTGAACAAAGGTAATGGATTCATCTAAGTTTTAATAAGTAATTGGAAATTTGTTCTTATTAAAGTTTTTTAATGTTTTAGAACTAATGTATCTTACCATATATTAACTTGGTGATTTTTTTATGAATAATGTTTTTTAGTCCTTACCCTTTCAGGGCTGGCAGGGACTATAGTAATCGATTATCAATCGCTGCATTAGTTTGATATGGTAATCCATGCTAATCTGTTAGCACATTTTAACTTAACCCAAAGTATTTTGGCATGACACAATCACCAATGCATTTTTTTAAATTTTAATTACAGTTTCACGTGCTTTTAACAAATGAAATAAGTCTTCGTCTTATTTGGCCTCAAATCGAGGTATACAATCTCAAAAGTTAGGAAAGGAGTTCGGACAATTGCAATTGATTAAAACACCGTCGCTTGCATGAAGTAATGCTATCTTTGCGTTAGCATTAGTTCCCAACATTTAATGTTAAAGAAATGCTATGAGGAAATGTTATGGCATAGGTTCTAAGTGTATTTTTGTTTGTTAACCAGGAGACACATGTTATGCCGTATATGTGTCAATCTTGGTAATCGACAGATCTGTGGTATAGGTGTCAATCAGCTCACACCTGAAGGGCTTAACTGTTCCCAGTTGCGATCGGAAGGGCTTGGTCGGTTGAACTGTTCCCGGTTGCGATCGGATGGTTGTTTTCGGTTGAACTGTGAACTGCTGCTCTCTCCAGAAAACTGCACGGATAATGAAGGCAAAGGTATTTATCATCGAAATAATGAAGCACAGGAATGCATACAAGGTTTTGGGAGTTCGTCATCGAGATTGGGGTTAACCCTGCGCTCGATCGTTACTGGTGCCATAGCCGCTGTTGTCTGTAAAGAATCATTGGAAGCCATTATAGCTGGTACTTAAATGCAAGGGCTTAAACTTAGGCGGCTTCGCACCTTGCCGTGTAGCCGGTGTAACGGATCAAGCCGTAGATGGCCAAGTGGGAAATTATATATCCTTCCCAATACTTCGGATCGTTAGATTGGTTCGCCTTGGCTGGGGTTTATTCTTTCAGTCTGTACGTCACAGATAGATTCCAAATCCGTAAATGGGCTCAATTAGCTCAGGTTTGCTTGCTTCCTTTCTTTGGGTCAAAGCAATTACTCGACAGCAGGAAGTAGTTTTCGCTGAATCCGTTTCTATTTCCTCGAGTTCCTACTTCCGGGTATCGAGATCAGGGGCAGTCGATAGAGCAGGCAATCGAAGAGGCCATCCGTAGAAAGAAAGATGCTCTTCGTTCTCCCTTTGAGGGGTTGGGGGTGGGAGCCGAAGGAATAGGAAGTGCGTAGAGAGAAAGAATTAGGGGTATCGCTCGGTTGAACTGTGGACTGACAGAAGGGGCAACATCGGGCACTATGTACCTGGCTCAGATGCTGCTGATCAAACTTTCACTGCCCGTAGTTGCCTAGCTTCGTTATTAAGCCCACGAATGCGATGCGAGCAAAGCAAACAGTAATTATTCAGGGTTTAGGACCGGTTCTGCTACGCCAGCAAAGCAAACAGTAATTATTCAGTAATTATTCAGCAAAGCAAACAGTAATTATTCAGGGTTTAGGACCGGTTCTGCTACACGGTCAAACTAATGGCAAGGGATCTCAATATGGTGCTGGTAGCTCTGGATCCGTATAAGCACCTCCTATCTCTAACGTAATCTGGTAACTACAGAAAGTAGTATTTTCTGCAGACAATGGGGCTGTGGAGACAACAGATAAATTGCAGGGAGAAGTAGCAGAGGGAGAAGTAGCAGGCGCATTTGCATGGAGAATGTCATGGAGAGGGTTAAACAGCAGGGCATCGAATTTATGCCAGCAGCTAAGGTGGCATGGCGGTGACATCTGTTCAGTGAGCTATGACATCTGTTGGGCCATCACCTTAAGGTAGGCTAGTGTGAGGCTGATTTGATGGGGGTTATGCTAGGCTGATTTGATGGAGGTTAAGTAAGTCAGGTGATATGTACGGGTTATTCATTCTGTTCTACATTATGCATGGAGCGTCCGCTACGTGTAAGTTACTTTTCTTGTTATATAGTAACTTTTCTTGTTATATAATAAAGTTACGACTGATTTCGTGGTTAACTCGCTTCCGCTTTTGTTTTTACTTGAGCTCTCAGGTACTGTTTATGTTATTGCATTGTTTTGATATTATGTTGTAGTTTACCTATTATCTACCCGCCCCTCCCGTCCTTGTCTCCCTGTTCTTTCTGTCCTTTTCAACCATTTTGTCCCAGGTACTGTTTATGTTGCTGCATTGTTTTGATATTATGTTGTAGTTTACCTCTTATCTACCCGCCCCTCTCGTCCTTGTCTCCCTGTTCTTTCCATCCTTTCCAACCATTTTGTCCCATCTCTCGACAATAAATTTGCTTTTCCATTTCGTCCCATCTCTTGACAATAAATTTGCTTCTCCATTTCGTTTTAAAACTAAGTTGTATTTGTTCATTTCACTTATTAATTTTAAGCTCTGTTTGACTGGTCAGTGGAATGATATACATTTATAGTGACTGGTTCTAATGTACAACAGGTTCTTTTTGGTCTTTGGCAGTGGTATTTTGAACTCTGATATCAAAACTCTGCATTGCCTCTTATCCGACATAAACAGGCTGAGCAGTTCAGTGGACATTTCCAGTCTCAAAGGTACACACAATGGTTCTCTGTTCTATATGCATACCTGCTCTATCAGCTCCTCCTCCTTTGATTGTTAGAATTTTTTATTAGAAATTCAATAACAGTTTTACCTTTTCCATTTTATAAATTAAAGAGATAAATTGCAATATTCACAGTTCTAATGTTATTTTTTTCCATTTCTTATTAATCCAGGATACTTTTCTTCCATTTTTGGGCTTGAGCATTGAAAGTCTATGTTTCTGTTAGCTTGATTTCATCTGCATTTTGTTAAATAAGGATTGTTTTGTTTTGGTTTCAATATACTAATAATTTTTTATTATAAATTCAATAACAGTTTTATCTTAACACCGCGACCAACCAAATAAGGCGCAGGACCAACCAAATAAGGCTTGAGTCGAGGTTGACTAAAGACAGTTTGCCCAATCTCATTAGCAGCCCTACTATATACACCTATTTGCATCTTCCGAAGTCATGTTTGATGCAGTTCACTTCTGAGTTGTTTGTTTGTCTTCTGAAGCCAAGCTCAAGAGATATCTGATATGAATCTAATACGATTAGGAGGTTTATACACTTTCACCAGAATTTTGTTGAGCTACTCCATTAAAGAAGCCACTGGGATTTGTTTCATCTATGTCACCCTTACCTACCACACTCTGTTTCTTAAGTTTCATGCTGAGTCCAAAGAATTTGTAGGACCCTTGTACCTTTTTAAAACTTAAAATAGAAGCTGGAGTGTGAATTTTCCCTGGAATAGAGAGCCACTCCTTCCCATCCATATGTACCACAATACAAACAATAGAAGGGAATAGTCCTCCTTTGTGTGTCAGTGTCCTCCAACCAGTTTTGCAGAGCTTCCTCTATTGACTCTCATTCCTGTTTTTGTTTTCGTCTTGGATTCTTCTCACTACTGCCCATATTTTATGAAATGGCATGATAGGAACAAATGATATACTGTCACTATTGTCCTGGCACAAAATGCAGTACACTGGGCCCTTTGACCAAAATTTAAAGTACAAGTGTCAAACCAGCAAGACCGGGTTAAGAGTTTTCACAGTAGTTCACAACTATCTCATTTGCTCTTCACACAATTTCTTTTGTTTTTCTTAACGAATTACATTTGATGTTCTCAATCTCAGGGTGATTATAGACCGACAATTTAGTGAGCAATTACTCGACAGCAGGAAGTAGTTTTCGCTGAATCTGTTTCTATTTCCTCGAGTTCCTACTTCCGGGTATCGAGATCAGGGGCAGTCGATGGAGCAGGCACTCGAGAGCAGGCAATCGAAGAGTCCGTCCGTAGAAAGAAAGACGCTCTTCGTTCTCCCTTTGAGGGATTGGGGGTGGGAGCCGAAGGAATAGGAAGTGCGTAGAGAGAAAGAATTAGGGGTATCACTCGGTTCAACTGTGAACTGACAGAAGGGGCAACCTCGGGCACTATGTACCTGGCTCAGATGCTGTTGATCAAACTTTGACTGCCCGTAGTTGCCTAGCTTCGTTATTAAGCCCACGAATGCGATGCGAGCAAAGCAAACAGTAACTATTTAGGGTTTAGGACCGGTTCTGCTACGCGGTCAAACTAATGGCAAGGGATCTCAATATGGTGCTGGTAGCTCTGGATCCGTATAAGCACCTCCTATCTCTAACTTAATCTGGCAACTACAGAAAGTAGTATTTTCTGCAGACAATGGGGCTATGGAGACAACAGATAAATTGCAGGGAGAAGTAGCAGAGGGAGAAGTAGCAGGTGCATTTGCATGGAGAATGTCATGGAGAGGGTTAAACAGCAGGGCATCGAATTTATGCCAGTAGCTAAGGTGGCATGGCGGTGACATCTGTTCGGTGAGCTATGACATCTGTTGGGCCATCACCTTAAGGTAGGCTAGTGCGAGGCTAATTTGATGGGGGTTATGCTAGGCTGATTTGATGGAGGTTAAGTAAGTCAGGTGATATGTACGTGTTATTCATTCCGTTCTACATTATGCATGCATCGTCTGCTACGTGTAAGTTACTTTTCTTGTTATATAGTAACTTTTCTTGTTATATAATAAAGTTACGACTGATTTCGTGGTTAACTCGCTTCCGCTTTTGATTTTGCTTGAGCTCTTAGGTACTGTTTATGTTACTGCATTGTTTTGATATTATGTTGTAGTTTACCTCTTATCTACCCGCCCCTCCCGTCCTTGTCAACCTGTTCTTTCCATCCTTTTCAACCATTTCGTCCCAGGTACTGTTTCTGTTGCTGCATTGTTTTGATATTATGTTGTAGTTTACCTCTTATCTACCCGCCCCTCCCGTCCTTGTCTCCCTGTTCTTTCCGTGCTTTCCAACCATTTCGTCCCATCTCTTGACAATAAATTTGCTTTTCCATTTTGTCCCATCTCTTGACAATAAATTTGCTTCTCCATTTCGTTTTAAAACTAAGTTGTATTTGTTCATTTCACTTATTAATTTTAAGCTCTGTTTGACTGGTCAGTGGAATGATATAGATTTACAGTGACTGGTTCTAATGTACAGCAGGTTCTTTTTGGTCTTTGGCAGTGGTATTTTGAACTCTGATATCAAAACTCTGCATTGCCTCTTATCCCACATAAATAGGCTGAGCAGTTCAGTGGACATTTCCAGTCTCAAAGGTACACACAATGGTTCTCTGTTCTATATGCATACCTGCTCTATCAGCTCCTCCTTTGATTGTTAGAATTTTTTATTAGAAATTCAATAATAGTTTTACCTTTTCCATTTTATAAATTAAAGAGATAAATTGCAATATTCACAGTTCTAATGTTATTTTTTTCCATTTCTTATTAATCCAGGATACTTTTCTTCCATTTTTGGGCTTGAGCATTGAAAGTCTAGGTTTCTGTTAGCTTGATTTCATCTGCATTTTGTTAAATAAGCATTGTTTTGGTTTCAATATACTAATAATTTTTTATTATAAATTCAATAACAGTTTTATCTTAACACCGCGACCAACCAAATAAGGCGCAGGACCAACCAAATAAGGCTTGAGTTGAGGTTGACTAAAGACAGTTTGCCCAATCTCATTAGCAGCCCTACTATATACACCTATTTGCGTCTTCCGAAGTCATGTTTGATGCAGTTCACTTCTGAGTTGTTTGTTTGTCTTCTGAAGCCAAGCTCAAGAGATATCTGATATGAATCTAATACGATTAGGAGGTTTATACACTTTCACCAGGATTTTGTTGAGCTACTCCATTAAAGAAGCCACTGGGATTTGTTTCATTTATGTCACCCTTACCTGCCACACTCTGTTTCTTAAGTTTCATGCTGAGTCCAAAGAATTTGTAGGACCCTTGTACCTTTTTAAAACTTAAAATAGAAGCTAGAGTGCGAATTTTCCCTGGAATAGAGAGCCACTCCTTCCCATCCATATGTACCACAATACAAACAATAGAAGGGAATAGTCCTCCTTTGTGTGTCAGTGTCCTCCAACCAGTTTTGCAGAGCTTCCTCTATTGACTCTCATTCCTGTTTTTGTTTTCGTCTTGGATTCTTCTCACTACTGCCCATATTTTATGAAATGGCATGATAGGAACAAATGATATACTGTCATTATTGTCCTAGCACAAAATGCAGTACGCTGGACCCTTTGACCAAAATTTAAAGTGCAAGTGTCAAACCAGCAAGACCGGGTTAAGAGTTTTCACAGTAGTTTACAAGTATCTCATTTGCTCTTCACACAATTTCTTTTGTTTCTCTTAACGAATTATATTTGATGTTCTCAATATCAGGGTGATTATAGACCGACAATTTAGTGAGCAATTACTCGACAGCAGGAAGTAGTTTTCGCTGAATCCGTTTCTATTTCCTCGAGTTCCTACTTCCGGGTATCGAGATCAGGGGCAGTCGATGGAGCAGGAACTCGAGAGCAGGCAATCGAAGAGTCCGTCCGTAGAAAGAAAGACGCTCTTCGTTCTCCCTTTGAGGGGTTGGGGGTGGGAGCCGAAGGAATAGGAAGTGCGTAGAGAGAAAGAATTAGGGGTATCGCTCGGTTGAACTGTGAACTGACAGAAGGGGCAACCTCGGGCACTATGTACCTGGCGCAGATGCTGCTGATCAAACTCTCACTGCCCATAGTTGCCTAGCTTCGTTATTAAGCCCACGAATGCGATGTGAGCAAAGCAAACAGTAACTATTTAGGGTTTAGGACCGGTTCTGCTACGCCAGCAAAGCAAACAGTAATTATTCAGTAATTATTCAGGGTTCAGGACCGGTTCTGCTACGCGGTCAAACTAATGGCAAGGGATCTCAATATGGTGCTGGTAGCTCTGGATCCGTATAAGCACCTCCTATCTCTAACGTAATCTGGCAACTATAGAAAGTAGTATTTTCTGCAGACAATGGGGCTGTGGAGACAACAGATAAATTGCAGGGAGAAGTAGCAGAGGGAGAAGTAGCAGGCGCATTTGCATGGAGAATGTCATGGAGAGGGTTAAACAGCAGGGCATCGAATTTATGCCAGCAGCTAAGGTGGCATGGCGGTAACATCTGTTCAGTGAGCTATGACATCTGTTGGGCCATCACCTTAAGGTAGGCTAGTGCGAGGCTGATTTGATGGGGGTTATGCTAGGCTGATTTGATGGAGGTTAAGTAAGTTAGGTGATATGTACGCGTTATTCATTCCGTTCTACATTATGCATGCATCGTCCGCTACGTGTAAGTTACTTTTCTTGTTATATAGTAACTTTTCTTGTTATATAATAAAGTTACGACTGATTTCGTGGTTAACTCGCTTCCGCTTTTGTTTTTTCTTGAGCTCTCAGGTATTGTTTATGTTATTGCATTGTTTTGATATTATGTTGTAGTTTACCTCTTATCTACCCGCCCCTCCCATCCTTGTCAACCTGTTCTTTCTGTCCTTTTCAACCATTTCGTCCCAGGTTGTTTATGTTGCTGCATTGTTTTGATATTATGTTGTAGTTTACCTCTTATCTACCCGCCCCTCCCGTCCTTGTCTCCCTGTTCTTTCCGTCCTTTCCAACCATTTCGTCCCATCTCTTGACAATAAATTTGCTTTTCCATTTCGTCCCATCTCTTGACAATAAATTTGCTTCTCCATTTCGTTTTAAAACTAAGTTGTATTTGTTCATTTCACTTATTAATTTTAAGCTCTGTTTGACTGGTCAGTGGAATGATATACATTTACAGTGATTGGTTCTAATGTACAGCAGGTTCTTTTTGGTCTTTGGCAGTGGTATTTTGAACTCTGATATCAAAACTCTGCATTGCCTCTTATCCGACATAAACAGGCTGAGCAGTTCAGTGGACATTTCCAGTCTCAAAGGTACACACAATGGTTCTTTGTTCTATATGCATACCTGCTCTATCAGCTCCTCCTCCTTTGATTGTTAGAATTTTTTATTAGAAATTCAATAACAAGTTTACCTTTTCCATTTTATAAATTAAAGAGATAAATTGCAATATTCACAGTTCTAATGTTATTTTTTTCCATTTCTTATTAATCCAGGATACTTTTCTTCCATTTTTGGGCTTGAGCATTGAAAGTCTAGGTTTTTGTTAGCTTGATTTCATCTGCATTTTGTTAAATAAGCATTGTTTTGGTTTCAATATACTAATAATTTTTTATTATAAATTCAATAACAGTTTTATCTTAACACCGCGACCAACCAAATAAGGCGCAGGACCAACCAAATAAGGCTTGAGTTGAGGTTGACTAAAGACAATTTGCCCAATCTCATTAGTAGCCCTGCTATATACGCCTATTTTCGTCTTCCGAAGTCATGTTTGATGTAGTTCACTTCTGAGTTGTTTGTTTGTCTTCTGAAGCCAAGCTCAAGAGATATCTGATATGAATCTAATACGATTAGGAGGTTTATACACTTTCACCAGGATTTTGTTGAGCTACTCCATTAAAGAAGCCACTGGGATTTGTTTCGTCTATGTCACCCTTACCTGCCACACTCTGTTTCTTAAGTTTCATGCTGAGTCCAAAGGATTTGTAGGACCCTTGTACCTTTTTAAAACTTAAAATAGAAGCTGGAGTGTGAATTTTCCCTGGAATAGAGAGCCACTCCTTCCCATCCATATGTACCACAATACAAACAATAGAAGGGAATAGTCCTCCTTTGTGTGTCAGTGTCCTCCAACCAGTTTTGCAGAGCTTCCTCTATTGACTCTCATTCCCGTTTTTGTTTTCGTCTTGGATTCTTCTCACTACTTCCCATATTTTATGAAATGGCATGATAGGAACAAATGATATACTGTCATTATTGTCCTGGCATAAAATGCAGTACGCTGGACCCTTTGACCAAAATTTAAAGTACAAGTGTCAAACCAGCAAGACCAGGTTAAGAGTTTTCACAGTAGTTTACAACTATCTTATTTGCTCTTCACACAATTTCTTTTGTTTTTCTTAACGAATTACATTTGATGTTCTCAATCTCAGGGTGATTATAGACCGACAATTTAGTGAGCAATTACTCGACAGCAGGAAGTAGTTTTCACTGAATCCGTTTCTATTTCCTCGAGTTCCTGCTTCCTGGTATTGAGATCAGGGGCAGTCGATGGAGCAGGCACTCGAGAGCAGGCAATCGAAGAGTCCGTCCGTAGAAAGAAAGACGCTCTTCGTTCTCCCTTTGAGGGGTTGGGGGTGGGAGCCGAAGGAATAGGAAGTGCGTAGAGAGAAATAATTAGGGGTATCGCTCGGTTGAACTGTGAACTGACAGAAGGGGCAACCTCGGGCACTATGTACCTGGCTCAGATGCTGCTGAGCAAACTTTCACTGCCCGTAGTTGCCTAACTTCGTTATTAAGCCCACGAATGCGATGCGAGCAAAGAAAACAGTAATTATTCAGGGTTTAGGACCGGTTCTGCTACGCTAGCAAAGCAAACAGTAATTATTCAGTAATTATTCATCAAAGCAAACAGTAATTATTCAGTAATTATTTAGGGTTTAGGACCGGTTCTGCTACGCGGTCAAACTAATGGCAAGGGATCTCAATATGGTGCTGGTAGCTCTATATCCGTATAAGCACCTCCTATCTCTAACGTAATCTGGCAACTACAGAAAGTAGTATTTTCTGCAGACAATGGAGCTGTGGAGACAACAGATAAATTGCAGGGAGAAGTAGCAGAGGGAGAAGTAGCAGGCGCATTTGCATGGAGAATGTCATGGAGAGGGTTAAACAGCAGGGCATAGAATTTATGCCAGCAGCTAAGGTGGCATCGCGGTGACATTTGTTCAGTGAGCTATGACATCTGTTGGGCCATCACCTTAAGGTAGGCTAGTGCGAGGCTGATTTGATGGGGGTTATGCTAGACTGATTTGATGGAGGTTAAGTAACTCAGGTGATATGTACGTGTTATTCATTCCGTTCTACATTATGCATGCAGCGTCCGCTACGTGTAAGTTACTTTTCTTGTTATATAATAAAGTTACGACTGATTTCGTGGTTAACTCGCTTCCGCTTTTGTTTTTGCTTGAGCTCTCAGGTACTGTTTATGTTACTGCATTGTTTTGATATTATGTTGTAGTTTACCTCTTATCTACCCACCCCTCCCGTCCTTGTCTCCCTGTTCTTTCCGTCCTTTTCAACCTTTTCGTCCCAGGTACTGTTTATGTTGCTGCATTGTTTTGATATTATGTTGTAGTTTACCTCTTATCTACCCGCCCCTCCCATCCTTGTCTCCCTGTTCTTTCCGTCCTTTCCAACCATTTCGTCCCATCTCTTGACAATAAATTTGCTTTTCCATTTCGTCCCATCTCTTGAAAATAAATTTGCTTCTCCATTTCATTTTAAAACTAAGTTGTATTTGTTCATTTCACTTATTAATTTTAAGCTCTGTTTGACTGGTCAGTGGAATGATATACATTTACAGTGATTGGTTCTAATGTACAACAGGTTCTTTTTGTTCTTTGGCAATGGTATTTTGAACTTTGATATCAAAACTCTGCATTGCCTCTTATCTGACATAAACAGGCTGAGCAGTTCAGTGGACATTTCCAGTCTCAAAGGTACACACAATGGTTCTCTGTTATATATGCATACCTACTCTATCAGCTCCTCCTCCTTTGATTGTTAGAATTTTTTATTAGAAATTCAATAACAGTTTTACCTTTTCCATTTTATAAATTAAAGAGATAGATTGCAATATTCACAGTTCTAATGTTATTTTTTTCCATTTCTTATTAATCCAAGATACTTTTCTTTCAATTTTGGGCTTGAGCATTGAAAGTCTAGGTTTCTGTTAGCTTGATTTCATCTGCATTTTGTTAAATAAGCATTGTTTTGGTTTCAATATATTAATAATTTTTTATTATAAATTCAATAACAGTTTTATCTTAACACCGCGACCAACCAAATAAGGCGCAGGACCAACCAAATAAGGCTTGAGTCGAGGTTGACTAAAGACAGTTTGCCCAAATGGTTCACTACATACATAGGCACCAAATATATTTTTATATTCACAATAGCTCTTATTTAAAAAATAGACAACAAAACAATTTTGTATATAGTCATATTGTGATTCATTTTTATAATGGTTGGAAGCTTTCTCAAGTGATTACTATTAGTTTGAGACATTGAGTCACTTATCTACTCACAATGACCTTTTTTATTAATTTGTTGTTATTGTGATATGACCAACAATATAAGTGAAATGTATTGGCAATGTTGTAGTAAAGTGTTTTTCTCCCTCGGTTAAAGTTAGGTTGCATGATGGAATATTTCTTTGTTTGAAGTGAGTTAGGGTTCATGACGGAATATTTCATCTTTTGAAGTATCTATTTTAGTTCTATAGTATGGTATTTAATTTCTACTAAAGATAGAACTCATTTGAAACAATGTCTTAATACTTGTGATAATAAAGATAGAACTCATTTGAAACAATGTCTTAATACTTGTGATTTAATGTAGTGAAATATATTTCATTATAACAATCATTGCAAAAGACAAAGTAACATTATTCCTACTTAATATATCCATATTGATAAATTGTTTGCATTTTAAATTCACAATGGTTGTAGTAGATGATAAATCAAGGGATTTGAAACAATGTCTTAATACTTGTGATTTAATGTGCTGAAATATACTACATTATAACAATAATTGCAAAAAACTAACATTATCCCAAATAAGAATCCATAGTGATAAATTTTTTAGATTCCAAGTCCTTGGATTATGGACCATATTCACTGAAACTTATTCTAAAGTCCTAGTTCACTAATTTGTTTCCATCCATATTAAAAAAAATTAAAAAATTAATATTAATGATATATGCAAACTCCAAACCCCATCATACTCACTAAAACTTATTCCATTCACTAACTGTTCTGCCTTCAACAACAATTGCTTTTGAATTAGTTTCAAAGTAAAATTGAAACTACATTGACTAGACCTACCCTATAACAACATATAATTATTACTGCCACCAATTTTTTTTATATGATGTTGGATGTATAAGTCAAATGCAGTAGTAAATTCTTATGACCTTGCCTTTAAGAAACTTAAACATGATGGTGAAAAGGGATTGGACCCGGTATACTGAGGGACTTTACAAAAATTGATGTGGTTGTCTCCCATCCTTCCCACTACTTGTTTAGTAAGTGTACAGGGTGTGGTCGTTTTAAGGTCTGCAACACCCATGTTGGGTCAGCTGCCTGTAACTAGTATACTCTTTTGATGGTATGCCTCCGCTCGGCTCAGCTCACACTTTCTAAATCTCTTTCATGCAAAAATGTGGCAGTTGTACTATCATCGCACTAATATCATCTTGAGATTTTCTGGATACTGCTACTTCTACAAGCTTTTTGCTAGCAACCATAGGACCTCCTGCTAATGGTAAAAGATTAGGTTGCTTCTCGACGCAGAAAGGCCTGGCAATATCCACTGCTTCCTGATTACTTACTTTATTCCAGATGCCATCTGATGCCAAAATTAAAAACTCACAATCAGATGTAATTTTAATCTTTCTCGTCTCGGGTTATCCATTCTTTCAAGTGTGCATCCCCTATTGCCCTAGATACAGCCAGAGATCCCTGAACTCGCCAAACTCCATGGCGGAGCTCCACAATTCCACCCAAATTTTCTATCCGTTGTCACTCGTCCTCCCTTCCAGCTCGGTGATCACATGTAAGGGCTTCAGCAGCGCCCTCTCTGCTCATAATTGCTCGACAATCCCCAGCATTGGAAACCACTAAGTTACCACCTTTAATCAGAGCGGTCACAAAAGCAGTACCGCTGCCAACCTCCTGCTTCAAAAACTCAGCATCTGT